>JAGKQA010000268.1:0-39857 GCA_022609195.1 Plenodomus libanotidis
TTTCATTTTCGTTTTATAACTTTAAAGATTTTAAAGTCTTCTTTCTTTTAATTAATATATAATAGTTAAATAAATAGTTTCTTTTATTTCTTTTAAAATAAGATTTTCTTTTCTTTTAATATTTAAAATCTTATCCTTAGGTCCGGCTTTACCTAAAACCTATTTACCTTAATATCTCTTACTAAATTAATATACTAGCCCGGGATTATAGCTACATTAAAAAATTAGAAAAGCTTTGCAATATAACGTCTTCCTTTAATCCATAAATAGCCCTAGCTAAGACAGTCTCGCAACCTAAGACCAAAGGCATCTAGCTTATTTATAATCCTTATAATGCATTTTTTTTCTTTACTACGCTTGTTTAGCGTTTATAAAAATATTAAACTTACGAGTTAAGATTATAATTATATTAAGAATAGAGAAGTAGTAAAGTAATATAAGGTTAGCTGGATAATTATAGCTAAAGAATAAGCCTTAAACAAAGATATTATAGCTCTATTTAATTGCTTAAAGCTATATAAAGTAGGTTCTTAGCTGTTCGGTAAAAGTATTTGGTTATAAAGTTTTTTCTGTATAAAAACGTTATATGTAACCAGTGGTAAACGTACAGTCTTTGCTTTACGAACAGAACGAACGAACGAACGAATACGTTCAGTAAATGTCACTCCCTATGTTTCGAACTTGGTTCCTACACAAAATGAATGAAAACTCGCACGAACAAGCTCAAACCGCCTAACAATTTCGAGTCCCTGATTCTCTTTTCTACTTCTCCAAGTCAAGTCAGACATGGACTCGCCTTCCTCTGGGAAGAACTCCATTAGCGCGCCTTGCCGCCGGCGCAGTCGACGGCTCAGGGGCAGCAGATGCCTTAGTCGGATCGGACGCTTTAGGTGCAGCACCGGCACCAGCAGGTTTCGGAGCAGTACTGCCGGTAGCAGGCGCTGTCCCGGTCGTGCTACCCCCAGCGGCAGCCGCAGGTGGTGCCGACAACATCTTGATGCCCATATCCAGCGTGGCCCCGATCATGTCCGTACTCGTCTTCGCAATAGGCTTGGCAATGGCAGGAACCTTGCTCAGAATTGCATCAGTGAGCCCCGAGCTGGCTGTCTTTTGCTTTTGCAGGGCTTGTACTGCGACGTTGGTCACTCCGAGCTGATCGAGAGTCTACATTTTCATTCGCTGGTTGGCACAAATACCTGATTATATGGACTGAAGACTGGGGCTAGAGTAGAGAGTGGAATATCGTGGAACGGCAACTCACTGCCTTCTTTTGCGTCAAATCCCCAATCGTAGTCTGCACCTGCGTCGTCAATCCCGTTGCCGTCTGCTGCAGCATTAGCGCGCCCGGCAGGCTGAGCATATCCGCAGCCTGGATCTTAGTGCTCGCGCCGGTCAGTGCCGCGGCTGCACCGTCGGACGCGCTCAAGATGGGCAGCGCAGTCTGCGGGTCTGTGGTGAGGCCGTTGATGGCCGTGTCGAGGGACTTAAGAGAGGCCACGACCGGCATGAGCGCGTCGGGGATGGCGGTGTTGGCGCGGGATTTGAGCGGGGTGGCGTGAGCAGTAACTGCTGCCATGGTAATTAGAGCGAGGAATTGCATGACGACTGGCTTCAAATATGCGTGAACTGGAAGCTTTGTAATTATTTGATGTCGCGTGGACGATTAAGTTAGGCGGCCTGCACCTTTGTATTAACAAGATATTGGGTAATTAAATGATAAAAAGGTGCAATTTGTCAACAAAGTATGTCTGCTCCAGGATTCCTACAGTAGGCTATGAGGGCCAGACGGCTATTATATGTGAATGAGATGGCCATGTCAAAGTGAGAAGCATCACGAGCGAGGTCGAGTATGGCCTGCAATGGGCTAGATGTTCTCCTTCACTTTCCTTTCCAGGTAATGCGACCAGCGTCGCTTACATTTCTCTTTCTCAAGTCTTTTATGCGAGGTGCATCTATCACAACGCATCCACTGATGGCAGCACCACTGAGTCATACACTTGGCATATATATCAGACGAGTCGAATCGGTTCCGCCATGCGATGTTCCCACAATTGCATCGCGAAGACTAGAGTAGCGCGATTGGCCTCGTGCATACTAGTCCATTTTGTGATGTTTGGGTCTTATAAGCATGGAAGGTTTAATGTTTTGTTATCTGACTTCGCAGGGCGCGAGGTGGATGGGACGAAACTCCATCGAACGTTGGAGTATAGATCAGCCCATACCCATACGCTCTTTATCTCACAACACTTCCGTTCTGGGAAGTCCACACGTTGTAGAGGTCATTTCGGCTGATGTATGTGTTCCTTCGGATTGCTAGTGCCGAGAAACCTGGGGAAAATGTCCATAAACGGAATTGTTTACAAGCCGTGTTCAGTCTTCAGTAACCCAAGTTAGACTCTTCGCTGCACCAGACTCGCTCATCTTCAACCTGGCTTCTCGCTTGGTTTCGTTTGCATTCTTCCGCCTCGCTTATGCCTCGGTTCTACTTCTTTCCAGCTCTTCGGTAGGCTCCGCTGATTACTGGTGTCGTCGTTAAGGGCATTCCAGTAGATATACTGTTGGTCAGGATGCTTACATTTGTCGCGGGTGCGTCGCCAGGGTAAATCTCGCCAACGTCCCACTGCAATAAGAAAAGGATCAGAAGAGATATTTAGAACTCTGATGCGCAGTTGATATTCAACGCAGAGCACAAGCAGTACTTGAACGTTCACTTACGTGCTCAACGATGCAGCCTGCCTCCCACCTGAACCTGTCGACGACAGTGCCGATCCCGCTGGCGTTATAATTCAAAAATCCCTGAGGATCGATGTATGTCGTTCGGAGGACAGTGATCTCGGTCGAGGGCCAAACAGGTCCAAGGAAGTCCAGAGCGGCGCTCGGGCCGTCCTCAGCAAAGGGATTGTTGTTCTAGTGCATTCCTTGTCAGCTTCATGGGGTGGACCTGGTAGGAAAGTCGAAAAAGCTGCACCTACGATGTATGTCGACGATACGAATTCAAAGGCCGCTGTCAGATTTTTTCTGACCAGAAACTCATCAGCGAAAGTGTAGAATCGTTCCTCTGTCTCCGCTGCAGTTGGCGGAGGGTTGATAGCCTGACATGGGACCGGCGTCACAACCGACTGTCTTGCAGCCAAGACTTTGGTTGGGTGCTCTGGCATGGCCACTGCTGGCAATGCCACAACAGAGAGAACGGTGAGGAAGAGGGCTTCACTCTGCATTTTATCTGCTGATCTACGGTCTGAAGACACTTTTGAAGATTTAGCGAATCGACTCAACAGTAGAGCGACGGATCCTATCTAAGGACAACAATGGGGTTGAGTTGGGAATTTATATTATGTGCAATTCACAATTTCATATCAAGCAGAAATCACAGGTCCACTTATTGTGAGGCGAGCTCACACCAGATAAATGAGCGCAACACTAGGTGTGTCCAAGGTAGCGCGCGCCTCGGGACTACTTAATGCCTAATGTAAGTCATTCACGCCAAAACGGATTTCGCTTGGCGCCTTGGAGCGACAGTAGAGATATTCTCGATGGCACCCACAACAAGCCTGGCGAAATTGGCCAAGGATTCGAAATTTGGCATGACCTGCCGAGAGACTTCGGGGCATGGTTGATGAAGCAGCGTGCTCAATGCTGTGGCGTTTCCGACCTCATAGTGTTCAGGGGCATGAGAATTTTGAAGGGCGTCGACGCTCATTACTGCTGTGTGAAAACACTCAGCGCCATCCATAACGCACATCTATCAGCCTGCGGACCCGGCACTTCCTCCATCCCAGTCTCATTAGTCTGCCACCTCAATCGTCGGCCTCGACCAATCCCTAGGTCATCCCAACTATCCCACCACGGCGATTCCGCAAAGTAGTACGTATTTTGATTCAGCGCCCTGACAAAACTGATGTAGTAATTCATGATTACCGGGATAATTGCCGCATTCGTGGTATTCCAGCTCTTGGTGTACTCACCTGTGTTGCCTTTTCCAAACACAGCGACAGTTTCGAAGACATGTAGCACACCGAGCCCTGCGGCGGTGTTCATTGAATCTTGTATGTCGACGCGGTAATTCCAGACCTGTTCGCTGGAAAAATAGCCTGCCATCGCCTCGGCAACGACGTTGCCCGGGCACGTGAACGTCGCTTCCCCGAACGCTCCCGCAAGGCTGGGAAAAGACTCCAGCCGCGTTGCAAGTGGCGGGAAAGCGTCAGGTGGATAAGCCTCGTTGATCGCGGAGAGATTCGCCGCTGTCAAACCCGGGTAGTTGTTTTCGAGGAACGAGCTGACTTCCGCCGCGCTCGCGGCAGTAGGGACAAATACAGTGCCCTCGTCATTATCGTTTCCCACCATCACCGGCACGCGCACAAACCGCCCCGTTCGGAACGACCTAGACAATAACCTAGGCACCAAGCCCCCAGCGCCCTCACTTACAGGCAGCCAGTCGAAGGTCACCGGCAGCCCGCTCGGCCCCGCCCGCACAACGTTCGCTTGCTGGATGTCCGCCAGTGCCGCGTTGCGCAGGCAAACCATGGTGGCGTGCTCCGAGCAGCCGACGGCGGCGGTAAAGGTGGCGAATTGTGTCTCCGACTGGCTGATGGTGCGCTGGATGGGCCAGAAGGAGCTTTGCATGATGGCTCCCGTGAAGAGAGAGCGGTCTGCGCCGTCATAGGCGGTGAGGTGGTGCGCGACTGAGCCAGCGCCAGCGGAGGGGCCGTGGATCGTTACCCGGTCAGGGTAACTGCCGAACTGCGGCTCGTCAGTGGTGACTTTCCTTGTGGGAGGTATTGATGGGGACATTCACCTTTGAGATGTGCTTCTGCACCCAAGTGAGCATTACTCGTTGATCCAGGAGGCCCACGTTTAAGTCTCCATCCTCCTCGACCTTCTTCCCCGCGAGGAAACCCAGAGCGCCGACGCGGTAGTTGAAATTGACGAATAAGGTATTCCCACCAGACATCCGCACAACCTCGATGCCTTTGAAGAACGGGCCCAGGGTTGCATACCCACCGCCTTGGATGAACAGCCATATTGGAAGTAGCGCGGACCCGTTGGCGGTCGACGGAGTGAAGACATTGACTGTCAGGCAGTCCTCCGAGAGTGAGCCGTCCGAGGGTACAGTCTCCGCTACGCCGATACAGCGAGGGCCAAACTTGGATTACTAGATTGTATAATTCTAGGTAGGATAAGATGTATCAAGTAGCGTCTTGCTAATCTGCGAGGCGTCTTGAACCACAGACTCGCTCAAGGGCTCTTGTGGAGCTCGGAATCGAAGCTCATCCAGTGGTGCTTGAGCGAACTGCATCCCAAGATATTGTTCCACGCCGGCATCCAGTCTCACGCCAAGATACTTGGCATAGCTCAAATCGACAATTGGTGCAGAGACGTTGGACGGTTGCCTCTGACCGGGGTGTACATCGTAATTGAAGGAGAATCTTTGCGCGTCAACGCACGGCGGCTCGACTACAAGAGCCAGTAGAAGCCAGGTAGCGCTGACGACCATCGCCGCTGCTACGAGTAAAGTCTCAAGACGTTGTGAGTAGATGTTAGTCATCAAATTGAACCCTATGGACGCCACATGGAGTTTGAGACACCGCAATAAGGAACAAAGAAACTAGATCGCTATGATTTTCACACACCTTTTTCATTTTGAAAACCTAATATGGCCTCCGGAGCCTGCGAACCAAAGTAGCAACAGCGCTAATGCGTTCTCCTCACCGTCAAGCCCATGATGCTCGACTACCGAATCGAAGATATTGTCGCGAGATGCGAGCTGCCGCCATCGGCTAATAGGCTTGCAACCAAAGGTGGTGCTAGAGTTGCTGACAGCTTATTCCCCCATGGCCATTCGCTTGACTCGATGAACTCTACTATGGTTGCGTACTTTTTTTTTTGCACCCTTGTCAAGTACCTGGCCTGTGCACAAAGTTCGCCACTACACCCAAATTAGTAGCGATTTGCAATTACGCCCATATTTCGAGTACGCGTTAGCAATGTCAACAAATCTTTCAACATACTCAATACAACAGCCACGATGGGGCGTGCGAAAGGCGTCTATACGAAGCAGCTTACTGAGCAACAACATACTGAAGCTCGTACTCTTTTCTTTACTGGAGGGCTCACAAAAGACCAGATCTTTGACCGCCTTAAACTCGCTGGTCGCGAAATCAGCCATGGGCAAATTCGGCACGCTCTCTCGACTGCTACAGTCTCCCACCATAAACGGGGCAGGAAGGCTAGGCTTAATGAGGAGGCTTTTGAATAGCTTCGTGACTACGTTACCCGAACAAGAGAAGGTCGCCGTACTTCCTGGGAACAGCTAGCTGCGCTAAGTACAAGCATTATCGGCTTTGCAGTTGGCTGGACTGCTATTAGGAATGCGTTTCATCGACACGGCTATTGACGATATAGCGCTCGTCGCAAACCTCCTATTTCAGAGACGAATCGAAAGAAACGGTTGCAATGGGCACGTGACCATATGGACTGGACGATCGAGATGTGGCGCCTTATTCTCTGGTCTGACGAAACCTGGGTAATGGGAGGGATATACCGCAAAATCTATGTTATACGCCGAAGGGATGAGGAATATGAAGATACTTGTATAGTGGAGAAGTACCAAAAGAAGTCCGGCTGGATGTTCTGGGGCAGCTTTTGTGGTATGGCTATCTCCGATGACCGCGTCATATCGCTGAAAGGTCCGGCTTTTTTCTGGGAGAAAGAATGGGGCTATATCGATAAACAGACGTACTGCGCCCACACTGTACCAGTTATTGATGGCTGGCTCCGCTGGGCTCGCGAGCGTGGGCACGACCTTATGTTTATGCAAGACAACGCACCGGGCCACAAAGCAGACGGTACGCTTAAAGACCTTCGGGAACGCCGTATACCAATTATTGAGTGGCCACCGTTCTCTCCAGACCTCAATCCCATCGAGAGCGTATGGAATTGGATGAAAGACTACATAGAGGAGAAGTACGGTGTGGTTGACAAACCCTCATACAACAAGCTACGGCTCTGGACGAAGGAGGCGTGGGATGCTGTGCCTAACGAATACCTAGAAGAGCTGATTCACATGATGCCATAGCGCTGCAGAGATGTGATCGCTGCGGACGGGATGCATATTAACTGGTAAATACTATATGTAGTGGTTTTCATCAGCTATGCCAAATGTGTGAAATTTGGGTGCAAAATGGCCAAGATTAGCATCCCTGTCGACTGTGGGTGCACGGACGAGTGACCTGACAGGGTGGCTTTTAAATATCCATACCACCATAGTATACGTTGCAACTTCGCGCGTGTACTGCAAAACTGCAAGTTGGTTGTAGTTGTCGGTACGAATGTCCCGAAGCAACTCCTCCGGCTGCAGGACGTGTCAATGCGTGAGTCGGGAACTTTCCTTGGCACGAGGGGTTAAATCGCGCCACTGGTATTCGACTTGTTGAGACCATAACCAGCACAGAAAGGTCTACGAGCACGGAGTGGATCTAGCGGAGACAAATCATCGCAAGAGGGGTACTGTGCTTTTACGGCTGATTTAGCGTGCTGCGAGGTGTTTCGTCACTGACTGTGCTGGTCGGCCAGCAGCCTGTCTTAAATCGTGTTTGTCGATGCACATAGTGCCCTCATACGGCTGTACACTTAGATTGCTTGTATGTCTCTTCCGACTCGTGTACCAACTTCATCATCAAGTATCTCCCCGCGTGTTCCCCGCAAACCGCACACTCCGTCTCCTCTCCCTCTCCCTACCTCCATCCAATCCGCCTTCCCTACCCGGACTCGACCCTAGAAGCGCACGATCTACCCTTCCTAAAGTCATAGCTGAAGCGACGTGGCGCAAGCCAGTCCCGCCCTCGCCAGCAGCAAGCGACTCTCGCGCCGACTCCACAGCGTTACTCTGTGCCACATCATTCCCGTCGCCGTACACACTGCCCTCGCGACTCCACCCTCCCTCACGGCTGCCACCACCCAGGACATCCCACCGACTCCCACTGCGGTCGGTCGTCCCCTCGGCGTTGCTGTACCGCGCTGGTGCATAGCGCGGCGTGGCAGGGCTGCTGAGGGTTCCCGACCGGCGCACTACGCGCTGCATCTCGTCCGATTTCTTCATTCTTTCCTCGGCGCTGTACTTGCCTGGCAAACACGCATGCCCGCAGCCGTCGAATGGGCAACACCCGTCCGAATAGAGGTCCGGCGGGTCGCCATTTTGCTCTGTGCCTTCTATCTCGGCGTGCCATCCCCGCATGCACGAGGCGTGTCCGCCGTGGCCGCACGAGGGGCAGTAGCACCACATCGATAGCAGTGCCTCGTCAGTGGACGACCGCATTAAATCCGAATGGGTCAGCTCGAAGGCGGCTGCAGGCTCTGCCACGTCGCGCTGAAGACATATTGCACAAGGCGCGGCGACAGCGGCACAGCGCTCGCATTGCCAGATGGGATTGGGTCGCAGCTCTTGGCGTCCAGGCCTTCTATCAATCTCACGCGGCTTGTGGCACGTGGCGCATGCTAGGGCGACGGTGAAGTTCCCGTGTGTCGCACTCAAGACGCCAGGGTAGTTGTCACCGAACGCAGTCAGCGCTCCACCTGGCCAGCCCTGAACGCAAAGTTTGCGAAGGACAGCAGCTTGCGTGAAGAGCTTCAGCGACATTAGCCGAGCATGGTGTTGTTTGATGACCGCGGTGGCGAGAAACGGGTCGATGGTAGCCGCACAGCGCAGGAGGGGACCGAGAAGGAGGACGATGGCAGAAGCATTGAGGGCGGAGGATTTTATTTCAAATTGCAGCGCCCGTGACACTGTCTTGAGAGGGTTGATGGGGCCAAGCCGTGACTTCTCATTTTGCCAGGCAAGAGGATATGGATAGGGAGGGTCGTCGGACCAGGGCAAGTAGTCGGTCTCTTGAGGCTGCTCAGGATCGTCGTAGCGAAATTCGAAAGACTCGTAGGGTGTCATGCCTTGTGAGGTGGTCTGCGGCATATCTTGTGGCAGACGGTCGGGCTTTGGGTGCATCTCGCCCTTTTGTGAGTCGATACTATCCAATGTGGTCTGTGTCGGAATTATGTATTCATCCTCGACAGCATCCTCAACAATAGACTCCGAAGTGGGTATTGATGCGAGTGTAGATACACCTTTGTGGAGACGTGGCAGGTCATTCTCTTTCATCTTCGCGCCCCTGATTCTGCTTTCATATTCCTGACCATTACTATTGCTGCGCGCAAGCTGAAGCTGCTGTGTTTGGCTGTTGGGTCGCATGGGATGTCTCCGCATGGACCCCGACGATGATCCAGTGAGTTGACTAGTCTGCCTGCTGCCAGTGCTTGATACTGAGAACATCTGGCCGAAACTCTCTTCCGAGTCGTGTCTCACAACCATCTTCCTGACACTGCCAATGCTGCTATCATGCTCCCTTGGCGAAGGCACGTCGATGGCCCGACTAATTGTCTCCGTGTCATAGAAGTCATAGCCCTCGGTACTTGCGTGGGCGTCACTCTCGTTGCTTGACGTGGAGATAGGCTCTGAGTCTAGGCGCTTTCTAGTGGATTGGATAGGGGCTGGCAGAGTGAAGCTCTGCCCTTCCTGGACAGGCGTCAACTTTTTGCCGTACTCGAATCTATGTTCGACCTGTTTAAGATCCAAGTCAAAGTCGTCGACAGGCCGTGCCACGGGTGTGGGCACATTGGAAGTGCTCTCAAACTCCTCGGCCAGCAGCGATCGTAGCGCACTCGCTTTGTCCGTCCCAAGAGCTGTGTTGGAGCCCCCACTGTTGAGCTCACTGCGCTCAAGGAACGCTGCGCCTGGTGCCAAGCCATTCAAAGGGGAAGGATCACGCGACTTACGCCTCGCTTTGTCAGAACGCTCCATTTCTCCAGTGCGGCAATCGACGTGGTACTGTGCCCTCCGGGATAATAGAGGCTGAATTTCGAGAGCCAACACCCGCCACATCTGCGCTAGTCGAAATTGGCCAATAGTCTCAGCTGCTTGAGCATATCGTTGCATAATGGCAAGCACGCGATCTGGAAAGGGCTCAGCGCCTGCCTTGAACGGCAGCACATCATGCAGCGTTTCCAAGTAGTGCGTCGAAAGGTATTCATACACGGGCACCTTGGTAGCAAAAGGCATTCGACCAACGACCATGGCTTGTGAAGATCTGTAGAATCCTGTGGCCCGAAGAGACTGGTCCAGGGCCATGATTGGACCGTCTGGGCCGCTCGGGGGCGTGGTGCTGAGTGTCTGCGCAGATCGACTGCTAGTGATGGTCGTGCCACGCTTATGTTTTGCTCGAACAAGGTGCGTTCCCAGGAAACTGCCCGTAACGTCATCCTCAGAGTCGCTCATGCTGGTACCGAGCATTGGAGCGTTGAAAGGAGTAGAGCCAAGAGGTGGCAGCAAGTCCGCGGGCACAACTGAGCGAAGCGGTCTTCGCACTTGCGGTCGCTCGTCGAGAAAGGCAACAACTTCTCCGCGACAGGAGAAGCTGAAGACCGAAGTCGGGACCAGGTCGGTCATTCTGGGCGCGTATGCAATGTCGAATTGGTTGAACAGCCCATCATGGCCCACAGTCCAGAGAAAGTCTTTGTCGTGCCATAAGAGAGCCGATGGAGGCGCGTCGAAATTGTGCACCTTCTTGAAGGGCATGGTCGGTCGGCCCAGATCCCAGACGTGACACACATTGACGCTCTGCCTGCTTCCCTCGTCGTAGGTGACGGCAAGCTGCGCAGATCTCCTGCCTTGGGCGAGAGCCGACCAGGTAGCAGGCCGCCAGGCCAAGTCCCCGACGGATGCTGGGGTTGATATAGTGCTCTTTGGCTTTTGCCTTTTCTCTGCCGTAGCGGAGACATCCCACACATGGCACTTCTTATCCCGACCACCGGTCACCAAATGGTCGCCATCGGCATGCCAAGCCAGAGATGTGCAAGTGCTATCGTGGGCTGCGATGCGCAGGACGGGAGCGTTGGACTTTCGAATATCCCACTTCAACACCACGCCCTGATCGGTGCCACAAGCGAAGTAGAAGGCGCCCTCTATGTTTGAAGACCACTTCAGACATTGGACGCCGCCGGCGTTGCATTTAAAGGACTGGACAGCGCGGTAGGTAAGATGGCCGGTGGAGGTTCGTATTGGGTTCATGATGTCGAAGCAGCGCACGATGCCGTCCTGGCTTCCAGCCAGCATCTTGGAGGAGCGCGGGTTGATGTCGAGAGTATTGATCTGACGCGAATCTTCACGCATATGTATGACCTCCATGGGCGCGCCATCTGAGCCCCCACCCAGGCGCGTCAAGTCATACTGAAAGATCTTGCCGTTGGCGCAGGCGGTGAAGATGGTTGTGTCCCCCCGACCCTTCAGCCATTTGACGTCTTTGATGGACAGCTGATCGGACACGGACACGGTCGAATTCTTGACAGTCGGTTGGGCGAGGATTGCGGCGCGCAAGTCAATGCCAGGCTGGACGGAGGAGCCATGGACGGTGACAGTCTTCAGTACGTGTCGGCTTGCGAGAATGGCGCTGCGGCCGTCTGGGGAGCGATCGAGGCAGTCTATGGGCGCGCCGACGTCGAAAGAGGCATCTTGTGAGCCCTGTGGTCGATACAGGGTGCCAGTAGGTCGGTCGAGGTTCGAGGCAATGCTTGGGTGGTCGACAGATGACGAGGGCGAAGCCTCAACGGTGGCCTTGCCGAGGAACTTGCGCATGGTTCTGGCCTCAACTTTGCGCCAGAGAGAAGAGGTCGCAGAACTTGTGTCTGTGGATTGAGGGTGGTTGCGTCTCGGGGATCTTTAGCTACCGACCCCACGCGGTTGTTGTCTCGTCACGAGCTGGAGGTTGCATGGTGACAACAACGATCGTGAAGAAGCCAGGCGCCTGAAATGTATTCACGGAGAGTCGGCACGGTCTGCGAGGCTGATGGTGCAGTTAAGAAGGGTGCCGAGGATGGATGCAACTGGCGAAGTTGGTAGATAAAATGCCTTGGTGTTTTGGTTCCATCCGCGATCCTGCCGTCAAAAGCAGGCCCCGAGCTTCCTTACTATCCCTGCACACATGGGTCATGGGCGGGAATATGCACAGATGGGGAAATGCGGGGTTGACGAACACTGGAGACACCACCATCCCCATCTAGGAGCTCATTACTTCACAGTCACAAACATTACCTTCGAGAGTGAATTTCATGTGGGCGGAGGACAACTTTGTTGTGTTTCACTACATTCGGAATTTCAGACAAATGAATTCATTCACCCGTTCCAAGAGCCACTACCTTTTGGAACATGGAAATTGTGCAAGAACACTCGGATGTGCGTGTGATTGATATCGTAGGGGAAGACGTGGGCTTCTTACACCTATCAAAACGCACCGAGTGCATGTCATCTATAGTTGCCAATGTGATTTACATTGCAAACTATGAACTTTGGAGGAAAATTATTGCCAAATACGGCACCATCATGCTCTATGCACTTATCGTCACAAGCGAAAACACTATACCTGTATAGCTCAGCAACCATGAACCATGAGAAGAAAACACAGTCTGCTTCTTCTGTTTCGGTACAATGCTTATACTGCTATCGACACTAATGGCTCAGTATAGCCGCAACTGAAAGTATGGGTATCTGAACTGTTGGAATATCAAGCAATCACTCAAACTTGAGCTCGTTGACAAGACCAGGTATATCTTTCATCTTGCCATCGCCAGAGCCTCCTTGGCCGCCGTATTCCTTTGGCAACTCCTTCTCGTCCACTCCTCCCAACTTGAACTCGGCAGCAAGATTGGCACCGTTCGCCATCGGGTGGAACTTCTTGGCTGTCTTCTCCGCGATGAACACCTTGATTAATGCATACACCCATCCCATGATCGCCGGAACATTGACAAAGAACTTCTCCTATTGATTGTAGCGTTTAGCATCTGCGTATCTTTCAAGATGGTAGCCTCACCACCGGGTGGTGGAGCATCAATCGCTTACCTTGAGCAGCTCCGGATATGCCAGCGCGAACTTCTTGATGACCTCAGTGCTTGCAGCCTTGACGTTGGGGTTCTGACGCAGGAACGAGATGCTCTTGTAGTCATGCACCTGGATGATCTTGTACGGGTCCCTCTCCGCGGTGATGGGCTCGGTGGCCGACGACAGCTGAAGCTGTGCGATGCCTAGCTCCTGTAGAGCAATGCGGTAGTCCATGAACCTAAACAAATATGTCAGCTTGAGACCCATTGACAAGACCCAAGTACTATACGAGGGGCCCGCACTCATCCAACGGAACAAACACCTCATCCATCTTGCCCTTCACGTTGCCGTACAAGTTCCACGTAAATACCTCAGCCACTGGGCTGTCCTTGACAGTATAGACAGTCACAGCACCGAGGTCAGCAAATTTGTTGGCACTGAATGTCTTCTTCACAAGATCCAGGGGCTTCTTCTCTTTACGAAACTTCAAGGCGCTCGTGAACTGCTCGACCGCAGTTTCCAAGACGCCATCGTTCGCATTCAGGAACTTCTGGATGACAATCCCAGTCGGAACGTGTGATGAGGCCGGAGAGACGAGCTTGACGCCCCACATTTCATCGTGCCCAACTTCCTTAAGGATATCCGGCAGCTTGGCGTCCAACTCCTCAAATGGAGTCTTCGCTACTACTGCTGCGATCTCCTTCGGTGCTGTGGTCGTGTCGACAGGAGCCACGGACGCGGCTTCACCGTCAGTGTTGGTACCGTCAACCACCGTCGTTGTTTTCGGCTCTTCGGCGACATGAGCTGCTGCAGGGGCAGGCTCAGCTTTGGTGCCCGCAGCTGAACCGGCATCCTCCGCGATAGCCTCAGTCTTCTCCGTCTGCGCCTCCTCGACCGAGACGGGCGTAGCTTCTACCTTTGAGACTTCCGTGTTTGCGTCAACCATGGTGCGAAGAAGCGAGGCAACGAGTGGCTGCGTATTGATCGGCAGGGACCTCGGGAGGGTTCTGTTGAGGTTGGAACAAGCATCTCACGGGACAGGGGTTCAGAAGATCAAGCTCATTCAATACATGCATATCCCGCCCCGATAAGCGCCGTATCTTCCATACTCGGCGTAAACAACGGACAGGCCCAAACGATTACAACAGTACGAGTGGCTCGACGAGCTCCTGTTCCATACTTTTATTGTACCCTGCATGTTGGAAAGCAACGCGGAAAAGAACGAGATGTGGGTTACGGCAATTGTGTGAGCCAGGTCCTTGCACAAACACAGACACAGGTTTTCATCACCGCTCGGACTCTTGAAGATTCGTCAGCTCCCGTCTCGAGAATTGACCCCGCATAGCGAATTTGACAGTTGCAACCACCAGGGCTGTCCATGCACCAGGATTTTTATCTCGCCGTGGACTTTACTCTCCGGCCGGCCAGGTTGCGCGCCGTATTCTGTAGACCAGGTAGAACAAAACTTGCCTACAACGTTGCACTGCCTGACTAGGGGGGAAAGGCCGGATTAGATTCGTCCTTTCAGCTTACGATGCCAGCACGTAATTGCTGCATACTACCACACAGCTTACGACAAACACGCGGCTTTCTTGGGTCTCTATTGGCATCGTTGGCCGGATGTCGAAGTCCCCCCCACCGGCAGCCATTGCACCTCAACGGCAGTCCCATGATGCATGCCAGATCGCCGTAGCGTTGCCAGCCAAGCTTTAGGGCTGTAGCATGCAAGTGAGCAGCTTGGCGTGCTTTGAGAGGTACGACTTGAAACGACATGCACAAAGTCGCCGAATATAACACATCAATGAACAGACGTCCAGGCCGCTGCCAGCGTGTTGTCGTAGTGTGCTCACTTGAGCAGTCTGCGCAAGTCCACCGTATCTACTTAGTACTCACAGTGATAGTGGTGTTTGGTCGGACCCTTCAACGCCCGCGTTCGCTCGCTCCCCGCTTGACATTGACGAGTAATCTTGCAAGCCCTAGAATAACCCTATCAAAGCTCGTTCGCCCCCCTACCCAGCACGTGTGTCCTTCATCCCAGAAACCTTGCTTTTATTGAATGTCTTATCAAGACCGGCAGACAGAGATGGTGCGCATTGGTTCGAGAGCTTCGGATGGCATGGTGATCGGTCCCAGGAAAAGAATCTAGTCCAAGGTCCGCAGCTATTGACAACCTTCGATGGTGGTAGCTCGCAAACCACAATGACCTTCCCAATCAACAGAAGATCTCCGATATTCTGGATACGATAATTCGGAGGTTGGATGAATGCTTATCTTCAACCTGGGAGACTGCGGTGAGCAAATGCTACGGAGCTCATGCATCCTCCACATCGCCATTGCATGATGGAAGGCCAAAGCTTGTGGGTGCGGGCCGCTTAAAGTGGATCGCGAATGCGCTGCATGGCCCCCGCCAACATACCCATATCTCAAGAGAACAATGCGATGTTCAGATACGACGGTGTTCAAATCGAGAAAAGATAAAAGAGAACGAGACTCCATCGAAGTTGGCCTTCCATCCACTGTGAAGATATACACTCAGACCTACAACCCACGTCCCCTGAAAATCCCACAAAAAAATCATCCCCACTGTTCATGCCTCCTATTTCAACATGAAGCTCACAGCCGCCGTCAGTGCTCTGCTTTGCGCCGACCTTGCCCTAGGTGCGAGGTGGACTGAGAAGCGTCGCGAGAATCGTGCTGCGCGCCAGCTTTCCAGGCGCAGCGGCGACAGCCTTCGCAAATCGCAACCAATGATCAAGTCCACCTTTGACAGTGTCGACTCAAATAACTCATTTGTCGAATATAGCAGCAACTGGGCCGGAGCTGTACTGAGCAGCAGTGGCTTTACGGAGGTCACTGGCACTGTTGTCGTGCCCACACTCACCACGACTTCTTCGAGTAGGACTGAATCGGCGGGTTCTGCAGTAAGTTTTCTATTAATATGAGGCCTTACGTACCAAAGTTAATGCCGTATGTACAGTGGGTCGGCATTGATGGTGACACTTGCCAAACCGCGATCCTCCAAACCGGTATCGACTGGTACGTCGAGGGTTCCAGTATCTCCTTTGATGCTTGGTACGAGTGGTACCCCGACTACGCCTGTGAGTTAACATTGCATTTCGAAGCTCGAGCATTTCCCGAATATAGCAATATGAGCTGACATCTCGGCCAGACGACTTCTCGGGCATCACCGTTTCCGAGGGCGACTCGATTGTCATGACCGTTGTTGCGACGAGCACGACATCAGGAACCGCCACAATCGAGAACCTGACTACTGGTACCACTGTGACCGAGACCTTCACTGATGTGTCGGACGGTGCGCTGTGCGAATATGACGCCGAGTGGATCGTTGAAGACTTTGAGGAGTGCACCACCACCACATGCACACTGGTTCCGTTTGCCGACTTTGGGACTGTGACTTTCACCGATGTTAGCGCGGTGAAGAGCGGCTCGACTGTCACGCCAAGCGGTGCTACTATCATAGATATCGAGCAGAGCGGCGAGGTTCTTACGGACTGTACAGCATCGTCGACGGAAGTCAGCTGCACTTACGTCTAAGGAGTGCTAGAGCGGATTTGCCAGGACATTGAGGATGGGCATTTTTTGTGTCTAGTTACGAGGCATTTTGCGAGGCTACTACAAGGGGATGAATACTGTGACAGGTCTTCCCAGGATGGCAGTTCTATTGTGCATCGAAATAATGATATTGTACCGCTTGGCTCAATTGAAATCCCTATATGGTCCAAGTTGGTCATACAACAGCTTGTTTAGTTCAATTACAGCTCTATATTAGGTGCTCAAGTGCTATTTAGGCACTCTCTGGGAGGTGCATGAGAAAATCTTCAATCAGCTTATGTTAATTACATCAATATAGCTCTATCTTAAAATTGTAACTCGGGTCCTCATATCCATGTAAATATCTGGTTTTCTCGCTTGTTTTAGTGCTAGTTTAGCTGGACACCCTTAAAGATAGAGCCAAGTAAATTAGCAACTAAGCATGGAGCGGCTCGGGACCATTGTCATACAATGTCGTGTTTTCCAGTAAGTTTATACTAATATGCACGCCAACGGGGCCGAAGAAGACTCGTATTGCTTCCGGGTGCGTCTCTCCGGAAGCCCCGGACTAGCCGGTGCTCGGTGCTCAGACAACCAAGCAGCTGCATATGTACTGCCTTCATTTCATGCACAAGTGATCGCGCTGCACAAGAAAATGCTGGAAAGTGATGTCTGAGTGGAAGCGCCTGATCCTTCTTGGGAGTCTGGTCTATCTTCTGGCCAAGCAGGTCCTCAGATCCAGTTCCACCTTCCCAGCTTCCAACAGGTTAGTTGCTCGCCCGCTACGTCATGCGCAGAAACACGCGCGTTTTGATACCCACCTCGAGTCCGATATTGAACAGACTCAAACTTCCACTGTCTACACAATATGCCTATCTCGAACATTCCTTCACTCCTTACCTAGTAAATTTCACAAAGAACGTATACACACTCCCTCGACATAGATTGAGCTATAACAGGTACGTGCACCCCGTCGCTGATCTCAGGCACCCTGCAGTGACGAACGTCACGACTTACAACTACTGTGAAATCACATCGCGCAGGATGATAAGCCTCATGTCAATCTTACAACTAACAACGAGCCCCTCTCTAGCTAGAAACTACAGCATGGCGGCGCGAAAAGATTCGAAATTCGGCCACCTTCCGCTCAGCACTAGCGGACCTCTCGAATGCGCGCTCACGGGAACGGCTCTCCTCAACCACCCCCACTTCAACAAGGGCTCTGCATTTTCGAGTGAAGAACGACGGGAACTGAATCTCACCGGCTTATTGCCTCAGAGTGTCCAGAGTCTCGAGCAGCAGGCAAAGCGTGCCTATCAACAATTTTTGGCTGCTCCGGATGACTTGGCCAAAAAC
The DNA here is from genome assembly GCA_022609195.1 of Plenodomus libanotidis. Taxonomy (NCBI): domain Eukaryota; kingdom Fungi; phylum Ascomycota; class Dothideomycetes; order Pleosporales; family Leptosphaeriaceae; genus Plenodomus; species Plenodomus libanotidis. The sequence continues at coordinate 17,825 of JAGKQA010000268.1, forward strand.
GCCTTCATGACCTCGATGAGTTCGTGACCCTGCTTCTCAAAATTTCCACGGTCCCAGGTGAGCAACCCTGTGCTGACTTATAGACAGAGGAGCAGAATGAGGTCCTCTACTTTAAGGTAAAAATCGCGGCCCCTGGCCTAGACGCCTTGCTCCCTCTCATATGAGATACCTGGGTTTGCGGCTAACACGCTGCAGCTTTTGCAAGACCATATGGACGAGATGTTCAGTATTATATACACACCAACCGAGGGCGAGGCCATCCAGAATTTCTCGCGTCTGTTCAGGCGACCGGAAGGTTGCTTCCTCAATGTTCATGACGTTGACCGCGTTCATCACGACCTGGCCCAATGGGGAAACCCAGAGGATATCGACTACATTGTGGCCACCGACGGGGAAGAAATCCTTGGGATTGGTGATCAGGGCTGTGGCGGTGTCTTGATCTCCGTTGCAAAGCTTGCATTGACTACCCTTTGTGCGGGCGTTCATCCCAACAGAGTCTTGCCAGTTGTTCTCGACTGTGGCACGAACAATAAGGCCTTGTTGGAGGATGACTTGTATCTCGGACTCCGAGCAAACCGTGTCCGGGGAGAACCGTACGACAAATTGGTGGACACCTTCGTGAAGGCGGCGCGTGAGCTTTATCCACGGGCTTACATTCACTTCGAAGACTTCGGTATTGACAACGGTGAATACCCACTTACCCTCACCCTTCTCGGTGATGGAATTTTTCTCTCTCACACCTAAGCTAACAACACACCAGCACGCCGTATCCTTGACACATACAGGCCCAAAGTCCCTTGCTTCAATGATGATGTCCAGGGCACTGGCTGTGTAACTTTGGCCGCCATCACGGCAGGCCTGCATGTGAGCAAGCAGAGACTAGATGACATGCGCATGATTGTGTTCGGAGCTGGCACAGCAGGCTGTGGAATCGCTGATCAGGTTGCCGATGCCGTTGCCGCTGCGAGGAATATCGACAAGAAAGAGGCAAGAAAGCAAATATGGTACGTACTAATCAACAAATCTTCGTGGTCCTTGTGAATTATAACCTAAGTCGACGCAGGCTTCTCGACAAACCCGGTCTACTCACCAAGAAGACGCCGCTAACCCACGCCCAGGAATTCTTCGCCAGGGACGAAGATGAGTGGAAAAGCGGGTCTACCGATCTTCTCGGTGTCATCAAGGCTGTGAAACCCAACGTTCTTATCGGCACCTCCACGAAGCCCGGCTCCTTCACCGAGGAGATCGTCCGTGAGATGGCCTCACACGTCGACAGGCCTATTATCCTGCCTCTTTCCAACCCCACCCGTCTCCATGAAGCTGTCCCAGCAGACTTGCTCAAGTGGACCGATGGCAAAGCTCTTGTGGCCACTGGCTCCCCTTTCAAACCCGTCAAGGGCGCCTGGGGTGGGGACGGCGAGGATATCGAAATTGAGGTGGCTGAGTGCAACAATTCTGTGGTATTCCCAGGCATTGGTCTCGGTTGTGTACTCTCACGCGCCAAGCTCCTCACGGACAAGATGCTCGTTGCGGCAGTTGAGGGTGTGGCGGATATGAGTCCCGCGTTCAAAAATGACACTGCACCATTGCTGCCCGGTGTTGATGTTGTGCGTGAGGTCAGTGTCAACGTGGCTCGAAGAGTGATTCGTGCTGCTGAAAAGGAAGGTATGACCACGGAAAAAGACATTCCTGGCGACGACGAACAACTCGACGAGTGGATCCGCGAGCAGATGTGGGATCCCATCTACCGACCACTTAAGCTCGTCAAGAAGGACATTGCGAGCAGAGAGGCTAAGGGAGGCATGAAAGCAGTTGGCAGTGGTGAGGATGCGAATTACTGATTGTGAGGCACTCGACTTGGTCCTATCCATGTGTCTTATCTATACATACTACCGACCACGGAATCTTTATACTACATTGATTTCCAATGTGATGCTAAGCAGCTCTGTGCTCTCGCTTGCTACTGCATACGTGAAATTCCAGAACTCGAACTTATTTATGGGATCGCAGGAGCCACCGAGGAGGCCGCAGAACGATATCTGAGGCTTCAAATCGACCGTTCCACTGACATTTACCGACAAACCCCACACATCGTCCCAGCCTTGAATATCTCTTACATGGCCAAGAGGATTCGCAACCACCAAGAACGTGAATATGCTGCTCTCATTCCCTTTTGGATACGCCAGAGTCAGCCTTCCTGGCTGCACATCAATGTCAAGCGCTGTCTCGGTGGCATGCCAGCTAAACCACCCAACACTGCCGTCCCCTCGCAGCCACTGCACAACAGCAGGTGCCCAATTAGGGGGGTTCATGCTGAAACCCCCCACAACATCCTGGTCAAAGCTCTGTGCACCCATGGTAATATTATCAGCCAGCCAGGTCGTGATATTCCTGGGGAAAGAGTCGTGCGGCGGGGCATATGCTGCAGTCCTGTAGGTATGCTCGCCAGGGAAAGTCCCCAGCTTCGCCTTCACCTCATCAGGGACCAGCGTGTGATGATAAGGCATGATCACGCTCAACAATGGTGCGATCTCCAAGTCGTCCGCGTGGGTCGTCGCCCAGGCGGGTGTGTTACCGCGAGAAACGGTGTTGATCCCGGGCGCTTTTTCCGCACCGACGAGCGACTCAAGGTATATGTTCATGATCCCGATGTACAGGTTTTGATCGAAGCCGTACGTTCTATCCCACGGACCCGCGATATTGCGAAGGTTGGCATTGTACATCTCGCCCACTGACGTCCAGATATCCCCGATCATCCTCGCGCCATTGGCGCCCATCAGGCTGGACGCTGGCAAGTACTTGGCCCACAGGGTGAGTGCATACAGACTCACGCCCGTGTAGGTGGGCGAGTTGAATTCGCTCAGAGTGTTGTTGCGGTTGAACAGGTCGAGGACTTCCTGTGCGTAGGTTTCTCCAGCGCTGGTCATGTTGCTGTCGTTGAGCTTTCTGCCAGTCCATCCAGTACCAACGGCGCGCATGATGGATGGGTTGCTGTAGGCTGGATACATGTTATCTCCATCTACACCGCCCACTCGGTAGCTGTCGCCGATCGTATTGTTGCGCATCGACTCGACGATGAGCGAGAGCGTAGAGCTCGGCAAGAGGTGGCCGTACTCTTCATACATTACGATGAGCGCTGTGCCGATGAAACCCCGCCAGTTGGGATCCCAGCTATTATATATCTGTCTCTGGGCGTTACTAGGCATGTTCTGGCCAACTGGGACGAGAGCAAAGTAAACTCACGCTTTCAGGATACCATGCCGTGCCAACAGTTGGCTCCTCGGGGTACTTCGTGTAGTCTCCGAACCTGTTCATGCCGTTGATCAGTTGCTCATTTTCCACGGCCAATGAAGACAACATGTCAGGTTTTACGCACCACTGGGCGCTGGCATTTTTCTGCTGGTCGTTGATGACGCTCGTAATGATCGTAATTGCATTCTCCACATCGCTGCCCTCATTGCGCCGCAGTAGGCCAGCCGCATACCACACCGTCGATCTAGTCTCGTGTTTCCCAGCGGCGAATGGGTAGTAAGTGTACCAAAGATAGCCGGTCGTTGGGTCATAGATCTGGTCCAGATAGGTCATGGACGAGTCGAAGATCTCGTCGATATATCCTGTTGCATTGGCAGCTGTGAGGGCTGTCACACCACTAACAGCGAGAACACCACACGCAACAGCACGCATCATCATCAGTACTGCCGTTGGACTTTTGGTCTTGATATTCCTGAGCTTCTGTGATGGCAAGTAAACTATTGGAGTACGCATACAGAGCTTGTGTGCGATCTTGACAGTCCATGTATGAAATTATCATGATTATGTCCAATTCTTGGGCAGTGGATACGACTAGCCGTTTCCCAGCCTCCCAATCCACTGGCTTCCGGCATGGTGTCCACCAAGATACGGGAACGTCGCATTTTTTGGCTTCCCCGCAATCCCCAGGTTCGAGCGAGGCCAGCCCGGATCAGTACAACACGATTTCCTCTCAGCGTTCCACAAGTACAAGGAACAAGTGGCGGTATTTCTTGTCACTTACCGCCGAGAATAGATTTACGTTAGGCGATGTTTGCATCGTCAACTCTCGAGCTGAGTGTTCCTCCCCCGGGGGCGAGGCCGTAAGCGTATCGAGGTCGTCGAGGCCAGGCCGGGCCGGGTACATGGCCACGGTAATAACCCAGAGCCGAACGGATTTAGCTCCCGATGCGGCTAAGCTTGAGGGATTGAATACCGCCTCGCCGCCTAGCATAGGAGGACAATTCAGAACCTTGGGATAAGGGAACTCTAATTTTTTTTGGGAATGTCGTATTTGACATAATTGTATTCTATAGCCATGGTTTTCACGGCTTATGCAGGGGAAAATTCTAATACACTAGCTGACTGGCACCTTTTGCCGCGGCACAGATGAGCATCCGAATCGCACTTGATGCTCTAACGCAAACAGGGGTCTGCATAGGGCATGCCGGTGCACTCATGAAGCCTTGAGTACCTACATGGATGATCTCAACATAAGGCAATCTTCCTAGACCAGGCATATATTTGGATACTGCTCTCCTATATGGAATGGATCGAGGCTTGAATCTTCGTAGTGGTTACCTCCGCAACGGACTGACGCGTTCAGCAATTCTTCCGGCCTGGTCTCTAGGCCGCAGATTGGTTTCTGCCAAAGTCAATGTAACCTTCATCATGGCTGTCACCGTCCTCAAGCCCCCGGTTTCTCCTGGGCTCCACAAGCTTGTTCGAGCTCGTCTTTCGATAGTCTTGGGCAGACATGACTTCGAACGCCAGTCAGCCCAAACGTCGCATGTTGGATCGAATCTGATGAGCGCAGCGTTCATCCTTGAACTTGCTCTAGGTGCTGCCAATTGGCGACAAATATCCGAATTACACCTGATAAGCAGGCACTCACGAGCATTGCCGAAATGCAGCAAATCTTGGACCCTTGGGAAAGTAAAAGACTTGGTATCTCTAAGCTATGTCCATAACTCCATTAAGATTACATGATTGGTTTTCAGACCAGCCTTGAGCCACCTGGCACCAAAAGGCCAGCTCATTCGCATACCAACATTGCTATGCAGGAAGCTCAACGATCTCGACATGATGTAGCGGCCGAGACTTTTCCGACGCACCGTCGTTCTCGACTCTCAATTTCTGACCATTCTTGCGTACCACAGCCATGAGCTGATCAAATGCCCTCTGGTCGTCTTCTCCGTCGAAAGAGGCCAAAATCGACTCCTTGTTCATCCAGAGGTCACCCGAGTAGTCACGCAGGAACGCGTACAAGAACAACCTCAGCTTCGGTTTCTTCATCTGCGAGCGGCGAACGGCTTTGACGTCTTCAGGCTCGTCCGCACTTTCAGGGTCGTAGTCCTTGAGTCGCTTGTCGTCAATAGTGAGAGGAATGTGCTGGTCGGTGACCACGAAGTGCTGTAGTCTCATCCCCGGTCGCGTGATCAGTGCCAGAAAAGTGGCCCATGACATTCCGCTCGCCGCATCGCTCTGACCTATCCCGCGGTGGCTGTAGCAACTGTGTAGCTCCAAGGTGTCCAGGGTATTGGCATGCGCATTGATGAAATGGGCTAGCTCGAAGCCAATAAAACAGTTCTTGAGTGAGAGGCTTTGCAGGCCAGGCAGCTGAGTGGCTTTCAAGGAAAGAGGGATGTGGTACTGTCCACGAGCACCGAGGGGTGCCTGCTGGGAGGCGTGGAGCGACAGACTCTTGAGTGACCCACTGTGGAGGAAAAGTACCTTCAATATGGACTGAAGGGAATCGACATATGAGGGAATTGTGTTGATGCTCCGAAATCCCTTCTTGGAGCCGAAGAGATTGATGTGCAGGCTTTCGAGTCTGCCTAACAGTGCACGAAACTCTGTGGTGTGAAAAGAAGATGTCCAGATGGGCACCAAATTGTTCACAGAGAGTTCTCTGACCACTGTGTTCTGTGCCAGTGTCGACCATGCATCTGCCAATATGCGTCGTTGAGGATTTTCCGCCTCGAGTTGCAGCAGAGCCTCCTCTTCCCTGGGTTGTCGAAAAACACGGTTGACCTCATGTTCAAATTTGGCGGTGTCCTTCGTCAAAATCCCAAAATCGCATTCCAGATCAATCCGCCGCAGGCTGGGTCCGGTGAGATTCCCACTGAGGAGTTCTTGAGCAGCGCTAGACATGAGCGGCTTCCCATGATGCAGCCTGGAATCAGCCTCGCCCGTGGCCTTGGGTCTCATGCGAAACGCCATGTTTTCGATGAGATATGTGCCGTATTGTTGAAGCAAGAGAAGAAGGGAGTCACGGTCCTGAAAATTGTTTGTCACTTGTATTGACCGTTTGCGGGCGACACGGCTCGATGCATACTTCCGGGAAGACGTTGCACGGTGATGTGGTGCTCGCTTCCAAACTTTGTCGATCTCCTGAGGTCTTCCGCAGTGAGCATCGAGAGTAATCGCCTCGGATCGTACCATAATTGAGTTTCGGGCCTGCTTGGGCACGAATCGTATTCAGGATTCCAATTTTCTTGGAAAAAGGGAGGACAGAAGGAGGGTGGTCGGTACCGTTGCACAAATGCGCGAGGATGATCGATGATTGTGTCAGAAGTCTCGGATATCCGTAAATATTTGTGAAAGTGGTCCTGGCGCATCCAACTTTTTTGTCTCTTGGCTGCGTCTGTTCCTGGATTTATGTTACAGCCGCTCGGCAGCGGTATGCTTGCTCGTGCTGTTCGATACGATTCCTTTGGTTGGGGTATTTCCTTTTCCGACAAAACGCACATGGCAACATTTTGCAACATGCTGGGAACTATATATTCCCATCGCTGAATATGGGACATCACATTAGGTTGCTAATATATGACTCCCTTTGTGTGCCCTTTTTAGCGCCACGTGTGTGTGTGACACCTTGCCAGCAGGTGTTGAAACAAGCTTGTCATCGTTCCGGAATCCCCACAACGGAGCTGTGAGACACCTGTCAGCCCCCACACTGTCGCCGACCCTGAATCCACTTTCAAAGCAAGACCGGATGAATCACTGGTTGGTATTCACCGGTGCTGTTTGTGAGCTGCGTTTATTGCAGGCAAACAATGTCCTCACAAAAGCCGTCTGTCGCAACTCACTAAAACATGACCGTGCTTCAACGCACGGAGGAGGTTGCCCCAGCCATGCTGTGTCCCGTCGGTGAAGCCTCGTTGCTGCGTCCAGCCTAGTGCATGTCCCATAACAGCGCACCAGCATACGGTGATTTTCTTTTCGGAAGCGCAGGCTCGGCATCGTTGTTTGCTGACCAGAGGCTTCAGGAGCGTGTAACGTCTCGTATCTTTGATCAGCCCACATACTCAAGTGTTGGAAGGCTGAGCACATGAGAATGACACAGGCTCGATGGCGACGTATTGTACGAGATGGACTGTCATATCCACCAAGTAGGTTGGTTGCTGTAACGACTTAATTTGGACAATTCCCTCTTGCCACAGTTGTCACGACCATCTCCTGACCAACCATAAAGAATTCTCTAACTAAATTCGCAAGGTCATTGCCAATTAGGAAGTAACTCACTCCCTTGCATCGCATGAAAAGAATCATGTAACTGAACTGTGATCAGAAGGCCGTCATGGTATTGGACCAAACAAGCTTTGACGGTGATTCGTGCTGATGCAGCTGCAACAAAGCACGATACCAGAACTGGGTTGCCCACTTAGATCATGACCCAGATCTCACTCACCAGGACGACCAGAGCAATCAGACAGGACTTTACCTTCAAGAATTGGACAATTGTCTTCGGGATGTCACCTCTGGTATCATATGTAACCGACACTGGAAAGACCATCTTGTACACAACTACCTTTAGCTGGTAGGAATGCCCCACAAAGCTGATGAATTTTGAGACACTGCCACATTACAAGGTTAAGTTGTTCCTGAGGTGCGGTGATCTTGCGAAATCAGTGAATGGCCGGGTTTGTTGTGAATATGTCGGGCTTTCGAATCCAGATGCTGTCAGATGGACACTGATTTATGATAGGCCTGGGATGCGGATTATTCACATGCGCAGATATAGATCAAGAGAAGAAGGCTTTGAGGTGTGAGAGGTAGTTTGTGCATTATAAAAATCCTAGTTGAGATAACTGTGGTGGCCTTTCTGACTTTAGTCACTGCGCAACGACAGGTGCCGGCTTTGCCACACATAACGGAATTTCACCCATACTTCGAAGCCTCTTGAATGATCATGTATCAACTTGATAGCATGTACCTCAGTGAAGTGGCCCTTGGTTTTGGGGTTTCAACAGGGGTGCTTCTCAAGACTACATGCCTTACATTGATAATGGCAACATCTAGGTACTTTGCAAGCTCCTGGATAACACGACGAATCATGAGAATCCACAAAAACACGCATGAGAAAGGCATCTTCGAGACACATTCCATAAATTGCCGGTGCTTCAATATTTTTCGGTAGAGTGAGGAGTTCAAAGAGAGTGACTTGGTCATCACATATCTGGTGCAACAGCCTTCTGTCGCTCATTATATGCTATCGTATTTAATGAATGCAACAGCATTTTCCGGGAGTCTAAGGCGAGAGGAGAGAGTCTCAAAATACATCGTAGACTTTGATATTCAGCTTTCAAATATGCTGCTGGGCCAGGCAGCTCCGCCTGGCAACAGCACAAACACCATTGCCCAGTCAGGCAATGCCCCAGGTGACGTCGAGACATGGAACTACATTCATGCCTTTCTTATAGAAGAACAAAATCTGGATTTCTGTTCTAACACACCTTCTCCTGCGTTGCAGACTCTTCGACTCGTCCAATATTAACAATCAATCAGACACAAACCCAAAGTAGTGAGCACGCCGTTCGCGAAGCCCGTCGTTATGGATGACCTCAATCATGACCCCCATAGCCAATCAAGGATCAACATTATGATAGAGCTCAGTGAAGAAGAAACTTTTCGATTCCAGCTCCTGTATGATGACACCTACGGCACATTCTCTCATCTGCAAATCTCACCACAATGAGGCTCATTGCCGCTGCAAAGTGAGGACCGTGAAGCCTCGGTCAACGTGGCTCAATCAGCTCTGCGATCCCAAAATCATACCACTGTTGATGGTGAGGCACAGGCAGGTGGGCAACCTTTGTCCTCGGCTGAATCACTTGCTGGCTCTCCTCGAAGAGAACACCCACGACTGCCTTCGATGCCATGTCATGTGAACCAAGAACAAAGGCAGCGGACCTCAACCTCCCCGAAGGGGTTACAAACCGACCAAAGTGACAGAAGACATGAGCTAACCTATTTTGACCATTCAGCGACACTCGGCAACACAAGCCAAGACTTAGAGGTCAAGGAGAACTTTGAACGACCTATAATACGCGGTGCTATCAGATACCGACCACCAAAACGAGGCATTGTGGAGATTAAAAGACAAAAAGGCGAGCGAGGTACTCGATAGACACCAATGAAAGATGCAGCCGCTTAGTTCAGGAGAGTCTATGAGGGACTGGGCTGACAGTGGTCGCAATGTCCCTGTCCAGCCTCTCGTTGGCCATGCTACTTCCTGCGTCTTTGAGGTCGGTACAGCATCTCCACCATACGAGGTTCACTTTTCCAATCCTGGCTGTCTCGAGGATATCGCTGCAATCTGTGTGGAGGGTCTGAAAGAAATTGGCATATCGAGTGAGGGAGAAGTTGTCGAATGGCGCAAAGAAGTCAGCCGCACCTTCTACCAGAAGGTTTTGGCGCTCAATCAGCACCTATCTTCCTTGGACAAATCCTTCCGGGAAAATGTTTTCGACCAGCTTAGCCGGAGTCACATGTTCATCGTCGACCTTTGGACAGATCACAAGCTTTGGTGGGACATGACCATCATCAATGGCTGGAGCGAACACGTATCTTCGCTGCTGCGCCTCGAGCAATGTAAGTCTTTCATCGCTTGGTGTTCTCACCAGTACCAAGCCACTCATGAGGCAGCGATGACCAGTCTATGCTTCAAGGGATGTCGTTGCTGTAGCCATGCGATGACTGTCGATACACCTTGCGATTCAAATCCACAGATTTCAACAGGATTGTGTCCTGGATTTCCCGGGAGCATCTCGTGGCGCCTGTACATTGTCATCCATAGAGGTCATCCGGACAAAGGATGGACGACCGACTTGAATGGTGACCCTCTGCAACAGTCTCAAACAGCGGCCAGAAGCTCCGAGACCGCACTCCGCAAGAAAATGAAGCTCATTGCCGATTGCCATCTCATGTAACAAGTGGAGACCAGCGACGATAGCCCAGAGCCTTCTCCATACTGGCGGGGGTTCGAGGAAGCACGGCGCAGCGGCGAAGTTGACGTGTGGGGAGACAGGACCGGGTCGATATTCAAGGACGAAGATCTCGCCGCGAAGGCTGCGTACGAAGACAAGGTCACCCTCCAGACCGAGAAAACCAAGCCCGAAAGTCATAATCACAAAAAAAGGAGTGGCCGCGAGGTACTGCTTGCTGGTGCCGAACCAAGTTTGGAGTTGGGTAGGGCGTTGGATCGTGTGCATCAACTAGGAGCGCGTGTGGAGAAACTCCGAGACTACATCAAGCGCATGGCCGAAAAGCTCGCACAAGAACTAAAGGATGTCCCAGCCCCGCCATGGGCCATTCAGCTAAGTAAGTAGGAACTAGGTCCAACGTACTGGTTCCGGCAGTCACACCAGACAGACAGAATCCCACGTGCCGCTGCGGCCGGATGGATAGTTAGACATGCTCAGTATCTAGCTGGGTCACTCTGAGACATCCTCAAACTTCCTTCCCGACCGTCGTTTAGTACGAATTGACTGTAGTCCAAGGTGGCTGTGAACGTACCAAGGCCTGATAGTTAACTTCGTAGCAATACAGACAGCTTGGAAAACAGTTCCGAACGAACTCGCAACCATCTTTAATGTGTCTTCCGTGGTTTGGAATTCTTCTATCAATTTACCTGTCTTTGATTACCCTTCCAATCAAAAAGGGCGTGGGACGAGATCCCCTAGTAGTATCCTTCGAAGGTGTCGATTCGCTCGGCTCCAACCTTCTGGACAGCGTCGACGATAGGGTCCTGGCCTCCAACAACGTCGAAGGCGAGACCAATCGTATCAGGAGCATTGATGCATGCAACAACCACCCTCGCAATATCCTCTCTCGTAACCATTTGACCCAGATGTACCTTGCCGGCATTCACAATCTCCACCCCTGGCTCATTGCTCAGCCCACCTGGTCTGATCATGGTGTACTCCAGTCCGCGCTTGTCATTGCCTGTTCTCAAGTCCTTGTCGGCCTTGAACTTGGCCTCCATGAACGACCCGATGCCTTTCCAGACCATGTCGCTCCGCTTCTTGTCGTTCTCGTTGTACCAGTCCGGAACTGGCTTGTTGGCGCGATCTCTGATGTCCAGCGCGCTGATGCTGATGAGCCTCTTTCCAGACTCGCCTCCCTGTGACGCTATGGCCAATGCATTGAATACTTTTACCGCGCCTTGATGGTCGACTGCATCGATGCGATCTGGCGTGGACTTGTAGCCAGCCCCGGCAGCCCAGATCACCACCGCGGGTTTCACACGGCTCAGAGTTGTCAACAGCTCCGGAACCGAGGCTTTCTCGATGTCTTGGACCACGGGGAAAGCCCCTAGTTTCTCGATCTCCGGAATCTGATTTGGGTTGCGGATGAGGCTGTAAACTGCGTACGATGGCTCTTTAGCCGTGACGAGGTGTTTGGTGATGAGCTGGGCGACTTGGCCATGACCGCCTACGATGAGGACGGAGGGCATGTTGAAGGCCTTGGTTTGCATTTCCAGTCCGGTCTGCTCGAAATTCTCACAGATATACACATGTAGCAGCTTTGTCACTAAAGATCAGTAAGTTTCACCGCATATGCGTTCTGACCAAAAGAAAAATACAGGCTTAAGGGAGAGCTGACGTCGAGAGTGGAGCCGGCATGTGCGGGTCTAGCGTGAGAACCGCAGAGCCTCAAACTCTATTCCCTCACACCCACGTCATCACAACGTCCTGTCATCAGACGATCTCTTGGCATGGAATGAGACAGATGAGTAGGTTCTCAACTGATAGCATTGTAAGCCGCTGTGCACCCAATGCTGCGTTCGGTTGCCCAAGTGCTCTATTGTCAGCCACCTCCTCCCACTCTGATGATCACTTGAATGGACCTGCTGGCGCCGGAGGTTCGTTAATCAGAATAGAATAACGAGGATCCGTCTGCGATGGACACTGTCAGAACGCGATTTTGCGAACGCACAAAAAAGTTTGAGATTTTTTTTTTTTGGGAGGGGGGGGGTTTCTCCACCTTCTAGATTCAACTTTCACTAACAGAAGCCTCGCAAAGTAGGTGGGTAAATGTTAGTGTCTCGGCAAACACGGAATTGGCCAAGTATGCGAATTTGGAAGAGCATCTAGCACGGAGATGGGCCCGACGAAGGGGTTATCGACGAAGGGGAGAGCATCGACAATCTCCAGTGGGCCGATTCTGCAGGCCTGCGGAGTACGGATATAACATGGAATAGTCCGCCCGTGCATGCGTTCGGACGTTTATCCAAGATTGTCATCTTGAAAAAGAGAGTCGTGGCTTCTCATTTCTCATTTCTCATCTTGACAGAATCCACTTCAAGTCGTCGGATAGGGAGACATAATTCCAATAATCTGTGATCATGGCGCCCTCGACAGATCAGTTCGGGCAAGACCCGGACCAGGACCGTCACAAAAATGCCAAATTCCACATCGCCATCGTCGGCTCCGGGCCCATTGGCAAACTTCTCGCCTCTTCTGTGAAGCCGCATCCTAGAATTATCTTCACTCAGGTTAAGGCCAACAAGCTCCCACTTCGGCCATCATTTGGCTACGGTGTGGGACCACAGATTTTGCGTGCGGCTCAAGCAATCAATCCAGAGCTGGGGCGACAACTCCGAGAAAGATGCTTTCTTGGCCCGGTCTGGATGAACTTCAATCATGGAGGTGATAATGACTGCTTGATTGAGCCCGTGAAGGTGCCAGACACAGAGGGCGGCCTATACGGTCGACTAGGACAGCAAGAACTCATGGACCTTCTGGACTCGTTTGGACCTCCGGATCTTGAAGTTGAATATAACAAGAGACTGGCGAGCCTCCGAATGAATGACAGGAGCTTGCTGAGTCTCAGCTTTCAGAATGGTACCACAACAGAAGCCAATGCGGTCTGGGCTTGCGATGGGTTAAACTCGTTCTGCCGGTCCTTGGTGCATGAGAACGTGCAAGCACCAAATTATTCGGGGATGCTCGCATTTCGAGGCAGAGTAAGTGCAGACTCTGTCCGGCATGAAGTGGGTGGTGACTTCGACAAAGAGACGTTCATGTTTCTCGGTGTCAAGGGATGGCACGTTCTGGTTTTTCCGATCGACAACGGCGAACACGTCAACATTGCAGCATTCTGCGTCGAGCCTGTCCACGTCAAGAAGGGCCGCGATTATAAAGCCACGGAAGACGAGCTCTTGACTTACTTTCCAGGACGCAACATGACCGTCGACCGCTTGCTTCGTGATAGTCTTCAAATTCCTACCTCATTAGCATTGATTCCTTATATGTACTTTGGTTGACATGTGGCTTAGCTTCTTTGCCAAACACTTGGTGGTCCGCAACGCCTAGAGCTTACAGCCATCGGCACTCTGCCGCCTTTTTTCAACGATAATCTTTGTCTGACGACTTTCGGAGACGCCGCGAACGGGATGCTTCCTCACATTGCAGGACCTATATCGACTGTATTCATAGGTGTTGCAACTTTCCTCAACGAGTTCAACCCGCTGATCGAATCTCTGGTACCAGATTCGACTGAAGAGGAGATCCGTGATGTGTTGAAGCAGGCATCGGCTGCATACGACAGCAAGCATCGAACGGTGGCTCAAAATATTCACGACATCTCGGCGGAACAGGGTGATCTATGGAGTAGTGGACTCATCGAGGTTGACAAGCTCTCCGAAAGACCCAAAATTCTGTGGAAGGCTGCTGATGATCTTCTGCCTCGTGTCGGCTGTATTTAGATGTTGGGCAAGGATAAATACTACTCATCCGTCCGTACCAGAGTTTTGAAGCTTCCTGTGTTTTCGAAGTCTATTGTAAACATGCAGTACCTCGTCAGTCGACGGTGTACCCTCGCAAGATCCCCGAACTGAAGTCTTTAACGTCTCTAGACACGGAGACCTCGCTTGTGATCTCAATAGTACCATGTCTGACTTATGCACGCGAAGCTGACTTCGAGCTGGGATACCAAAATACCAATTGACGTTCCATGTAAGGAATATCAGCACTCGAGCATTAGTAGCTTTGTCGCCGGATGAGCATAGCGCTCGAGCAGTCCTGAGCTATGCCACGGAGGTCGATTGCATTAGTAGGTGTGTAATACTTGCATGTGAGATCCTCTGATGAGTGCGCAGATTTGTACAACCAAACCAACCTTACTGCCCCAAAAATGACCTCCCTGTTCTTGATTAACTAAATTGTTTTGACCGAGTGAATCAGTGACCTTCCACCCCTTTGTCGAGGCTGCATAAAAACACCCAGGTACATACCCGAGAGCTAAGCTGCTTAGCATAGTACCAATGATGTACTTCCGTTTGTATGTCACGGCGTTAAAGAGCCACCACGGCAGTACAGCTATCACCATGCTCGTAAATATGTTGAGGGCAGCACGCGTGTACCGGAATGGTGGCTTCAGGAAGCAGCGACTCTATGGATCAGCTAGCGAAATATCGACTTAATCGAAGCATACCCTATCGAGGAATCCAAATATATTATCTGGTTTTGAGACTGTATCCAGTTGCTGTCGTAATCAGTACCGCATTGAAAAACCGTGGCCACGGAACAAGCTACACAGCAACCCAGTGTGAAGGCGACCATGGCGCGACACACCCATATGAAAGTTTTCATGTAAGGTGAGGCAATGGCCAAAAGAATGAAGCAAGCGGCGATCTTCGACATGCCCGAACCAAATTTATATACGACCTGATACAGAAAGAAAGCCTATACATGTCACAATGTCCCGTTCAGCATCATCACCTATAGCATATATTGAGTTTTCACAAGGTACATACCAAAAGTATGGTCTTTCTCTATGCCGTCGTAAGCTGGCTGGAGTGGAGACCTTCACCCCAAGTAATTCCTAACGCGTGGAGACGACGAAGTCAGATATCGACTCTAACATGCGCTCGTGGACACCAGGATTGTTCCGTGCTAGCTTCTTGTTTGCATTATGCTGTGTGACTCACAAATGAGATCACGATAGTTATATCGGATAGAAAATAATTGACTCTGGTCTCCCTGTACATAAGTTTGTGTCGCCGATGTCGCCATCGGCCGAAGAGACGCAAGACCACGAATACAACGACCAGCACAAATAATACCACAGAAGATGTCTTGAGTCCATATCCTAGGTGATTTTCTTGCGAAGGTGGTTGGTCTGTGATCGGTTCGGTGGTCGTCATGTACGATGGTGCGAATTTTCAGTGCGCTCTTAGAGACGGCAGACGGCGAAGTGGGAACGAAGAACGTGTGATGATTTGACTTGGTAGATTTGGCCGGGGGCATTCAGCAAATTATTTCAATTCGACCGTCGTCCGCCGGATCTTGAACTTCTGAGAACGGCCCCGAAACCCAGCAATTCCGGTCGTATTACATACTGGTGAATCTAAGGAAAACCCGTAACCCTGGAATCAACCTGCAGAAAATCGACCAGGGACGAGCAACGGCACGGAGAACATGATGAAAGTTGCAAGCGAGATTTCCAGTTGGATGTTTAACCGGCATAACACAAAACACCGTTCGAGCCCTGGAAAGGGCGGCTACTACTTGATTGCTACTATCAGGTAAAACTCGTGTGTTTAGAGTCGGAAGGTTGAGAGGTTTCTTAACCGCTTCGTTGAGTATCTACCGGCGTCTGTCTCTGTGGGAACGATCAACCTTTACAAGAGCAATGCTATATGAATCAGTGTCTTTCAGTGGAGATTGTGTAATAGGTTATCACATCACTTTCATAGTCCTGTAGATCGCGCGTGGTGATTTACGATGGATCTTCATGCGTAGCCGTGGCCTGGTTTCGCAAGTCGGCGGGTTGGTGCAACCTCTCAGCATTTGTGGGTCTCTTCGATGGTAATTTTTAAATCTCCTGCAACGGTAGCAGAGAGTACTCTGCTGCAGCTGTTGGTCCGGGGAGTGTCCTCGACGCCATTGAAATTCGTGCACGTCAGGTGGTGTGGATAACTTCCAACAGGTTCCCCAATATCATTTGACAGGCTGTTGGCATTCGTATCAAGAACAAGGTAATGTGAGTTCACCGATACTGTGTTACAGATCGAGAATAATCACTTGAGCGTTTCGATTCAATATTATATTCATTACTTCCGCGAATGTAGACGGGCATAAAGGGATCTAGACGACATTTCTAGGTAGCGCATCGTTTCCGCATAAATTCCAGACGAGAACAACTTAGAATCTCAACCAATACATGATCTGTTGATTTCCCCAGAAACACCTGACTTACCAGGTCCCTAATCAGCGCAAAACATTGATGTGTTCAAGTTTCGAGCCTACTCGGCAGCCCGGGCTAGGTATTTCCAGCAAGATACGAACCACGAGGATCGCAAGCTTCAGACTTCAGGACGTGTCTCAGGGAACATAAAGCGCCAACCTCCCGAGGTCTTTATCATCATACGCGTCAGACCGGTGCGGAACGTGTGTGGATATCCAGTGACGATAGCCTACACTACGAGGTACGACAAAATCTGTGGAGTGGATGCAATCGGATTTTCCATGCGGCCGACCTACCCAGAGCAGCTAGATAGCCCACAATAGTTGTCATCGATACTGGCTTCATCTACGGGTTTTGGTCGTAGTGTTTGGTTATAGTCTTAATTGCCGACTTACCCGGATGTATCTGTGGATAATCTCACCAATGCCAAGATGATTGCTGCTGCTGGACAATGGTCTGGAGCACAGGGGGCGATGGGTGGGTCCTTACCATTCACTCGGGACCATTTGGAGTACCAGCGGATCATCCGCTTGTCCTAAGCATCGTTTAATTCCGTCTTCTGGTGCCGGTCTCAGGGTGACCTGTTGGCGCCGGGGAATACTCTTCCGTGGCCGAGTCTTACAGCAACAGCACAAGTATTGACAAGTGTTTCCGGAACGTGCTGTTTTGGTAAAACCCATCACCTCTCGACACTTTCAGCTATGATTTCCAAGCCTCCTTGGTGCGCCTGAACTGCTACTGCTAACTCAGTAAAATACCTCAGCAACAAGCTACAGCGTCCATATATTTCTTCTGTGGCCCGTCTCCTGCGGCTGCAAATACTGTCATCGTGCAGAGTTTCTGGATCTTAGTCTCTCACGCGCATCATGGCAACCGAATCTGAGCACCATGGCTTAGGAACTCTGGAAAAAGCAGGCACTCGTTCCGTTGCATCAGCTGTCAGAACCACGGACGATACGACCTCCCAAGAATTCACAAAGGAACTGTGCTTCAATCTTGATCTACGGCTTATGACGCCCCTGGTCTTTCTCAACTTTCTCTCGTTGATGGGAAGAACCAACATTGGCAACGCCCTGATTCAGAGCTTGCCCGCAGACCTGCACCTGACCTCGATGAAGATATTCATTATCACTGTCATGCCTTTGGTCATGTTGATTTTGTTCAAAATACCCAGCAACCTGATCATGCGCTGGCTCGAGAAAAACTACGGCTTGTCGTGTATGAGGTATCTATCATTGATTACCACTGGTCTTGGTAAGTCAAAGTTGGACCTTTCGTTTCGCCTGGCGATGTTTGCAGCGCCCTGGCTGTCTGCCTCTCTGTACTGAGTTATCAGGCTTTCCGATTTAATGTTCTCGCGTCTTTAGGTATCGTCACGATAGGTCGAGGCTTTGATCAGAGCCACAATTCTCTTGTTGCCACCCGCTTCCTCGTCGGTGTTTTTGATGCTGGACTCATACCTGGCTGTGTTTTTGTCTTATCCTTGTATTATCCGACCTCACATCTACAGTGGCGCATGAGCATGTTGATGATTGCGAATATCGCCTCGAATATTGTGTCGAATATCCTCGCCTACGCGATTGCCCAGATACACAACTCAAACGGATACCATGGATGGAGATGGTAAGTTTGTCCTAAACAAAGTGTCAAGAACCGTATGTACAATTGGGGCTAACGAGAACGTCTCTCATCCCACAGGACTTTTATTGTAGAAGGCTGTCTCACTCTTGGAATTGGTGTCATCTGCTGCCTTTCAAACATCAGCCAGCCTGAGGAGAGCCGCTTCCTCACAGCAGAAGACAAAGAGACTATCGCAACTACCGTCGACTCCCGCACAACAACTATCGGCATTGTT
This sequence comes from Plenodomus libanotidis, assembly GCA_022609195.1. Classification (NCBI taxonomy): domain Eukaryota; kingdom Fungi; phylum Ascomycota; class Dothideomycetes; order Pleosporales; family Leptosphaeriaceae; genus Plenodomus; species Plenodomus libanotidis. The sequence continues at coordinate 36,165 of JAGKQA010000268.1, forward strand.
GCGGAGTGGAGGGTCTTCTTCTCCAGTATTCTCAATTGCATCTGGGCGACACTTTATGTGTTCACCTGCACAACAACGTACAGCGTTACGATTTTCGCCCCTACCTTCGTCCAGGTCTTTCATCCACACTACGATGTTCCGACGATCCAGGGACAAGTCGTTCCAATCTTCATCGTCTCAGCCGTAACACGTCTCCTGACGGCTTGGCTGGCTGATCGATTCAACCATCGACCTTCCGTTACAATGATTGGATATGTGTTCACCATTGTGGGATTCGCCATTCTCAGATCCGATTCCTCGCGGGCTAGCATCTCCATGCTGGGACTGTACTTGGTGTCGATCGGCACGTTTAGCAGCCTGCCCATGATGTGGACACTAACCTGTATCAACTTGGCTTCGCCCTTACAAAAGGACATTGGGTGCGGCTTTGTTGTGGGGGTCGGGACTGTTGGAGGTTTCATCTCGGCGTGGATTTTTCGCGCAAGTCAGAAGCCGAAGCATCATGCCGGTATGAAGGTTGGTCTGATTTTGACCTGTATCTCGTTACTCCTTACGGGCGTTGTATGGTGCTATATCGTAGTCCAAAACAAGAGCATCGCGAGGAAGCAGAAGGTTGACGATCACCAGGACACGCAGGCTGGCCATGCTCAACTTGTATATCGATCTTGAAATTTATTTGTGATGGATTCTAGATAAATTTATATGGTTCAACGCATTTTCCATGCCGCACATGCATCTATAAGCAATGTGAAAACACATCCGTGAATGCACCGGAAGACTGCTGCCTACACCCTCTTCGCCAACTCGCCACTACTCTTTGCTGGTCATTATCGGTTGAAGGCCGGTGAATTGAGATGCTCTAGCTTTACCTCTAATTTCTGGTGGCATGAATGCCCAGATCTGGACATGTCTAGACTATGGGATCATGTGCTTCAGGCCGATTCTGTGCGGCACCGCTTCAACACTAGGCTCTTGCGCAGGCAGCATCGGCTTGTTGAACAAGCTCAGCCCCACTACCTCGATAGCAGAGAGTTGCTTTGAACTTGCCATATATTTATATGGCGACAACCGTCCACGCGTCTGAGATTTTAAAGCATACGGGTTCTAAATTGGACATTAGCCGAGTCCTGATACCAAACAGGGAGATCACATCCCCAGTCAACGTAGCAATGGCGTTTTGGGAGCCATGAATACCGGAAAACATCAAGTTCGGGATCGAAGACAGCTCTCCTGGAGTCAGTACCTCGGGTGTGTAGACGCGGGTCACGCGGCGCCTCTGCCAGCGAGCCCACAAATGACCCGGGATTCGCCACATAGCACATGATAGAGGTTCATTGCATTTGAGTCTTGATCGGAAGGCTAGTTGGTTCTCCAATAATACTTGCCGTCGTATAGCTTCGCACATAGCAAGAAATTTGATTACCTCACGCATTCACCGGAAGTTGCATCACGCCCTCCCTAGACGCGACCAGCTAGACCCTCACCCAATATGCAGTCTTCCATGAATATCGCCGCTTCTAAATACAAGCTCATACTTTCAAGGCTCCTCCTGCAGTTTTCGTTTTCAAGTCACGTTGCGTCTTGCCGGGTGCCTTCCACACCTTTGTGCGCTTGTCAACCTTGGCAGGATGTAAAGGCAGGCACGAAGGAGGTATGGCAGACGTCTATGAGAAGGGTCCCCTCCGGCTGGTCCTCGATATTTAGAAGAGTCACAAAAAACGACTTACGCGAAAACACCATCCAGGGGGTCATTCATCATAAGTATCTGTCTTATTTTGATCGCTCTCGCATTGTTCTCGCAAGCCCAATGGCGGCATCTAGCAGCATGCAGGAGGTCACCGACCCGGTCACGGCACTTGATTCCCTTGTCCGTGACACTGGTTTCAATGTCCTTCCCAGTGATGCCACTGCCTGTCAGTCATTAACTCGCTCACCGGAGAGCATTGACCTTCTCCCCTAGAAAGATTCGATACCTTGAGTCACGGGACAGGGAACGACACGCAATGTTTACTTACAGCTAGCACGCGATGCCCACTCCGAACTTCTGGAACAAGTGGGCTCGGAACTAGGGCTCACGCTTCATCATGGTACCTGTCTACATCTGACACTAACAAACGCAGACAATTCCATGCGTCCTCGAAATGCTATTCCCGAGAACATCATGGCCTCACCAGAAAAGGCGACCACCTCTAACTGCATCATTTACAACCGCAACGAAATTTACAAAGCCTTGCAAGTCAGCGTCTTCTAAACATCCTCACACAGCTCCCGTTGACCACTTTCAGCACTGCAGCACGGGTATGAGGCCTTGCAGCGTATCCGTGCCATGTCAAATGGTCCTGGTGATCCGATCGTCAAGTACGTCAAATTCGCAGTCCAAATCAGGGAGGAGATTTACGTCGGCTGTGATGCCACTCAGCTTATCACTTTTTCTAGCATTCCGAAATACCCAGTCGATATCGATATGGAGACCGAGGGTCTTCCCGATACCTTCTGGGGCCATTACGGCAATGACGCTCGCAGAATTGTTGAAATTTACATGTGGCCATTGATGTGGACGGACTCTTCCGCTGGTCAGTCTCGCCCATCCAGATGAGCTGAGGCCCTGGAATCCAAGGCAGTCTCCTCACGTTGATCAAGCACTAAACTTCTCACACATGAAGAGAATAATGGGCAGAATCCCGGGGACGATCGGGTGCTCTTCGATCAAAACGGCGTCTACCTCGGTGTCGTCACTAGACGACTCAGCAGAACAGCCATCCCGGACGCCTTCTACCACTGGTGTCCTCCAACCGATGGATACGGCAAGTGGAACGCGCAGAAAATTGAAGACGATCAGGGTTGGAACTACCCTGGTGTTCCTCCTGGGGGAAGCGAATCATACCAACGCCCCTCGCGATGGAACGTTGCTTCGTCGCAGTGACTAACTTCGCAAAGGATTCCCGCCACCACGTCGTGAAAGTACGTTTATCAAATATGACACAGATGGACGGTAGAACAAGAGGTCTGGAGGACATAATCAGTAGTCGGCAGCATCAGTAAAGAGTTTGATTCATCCGCCGTAGACGCTGGCAAAGTTATCGCGAGTTCTTCAAAATTACCGTCAGTGCCCACTGTTGAGTTAGGGATGACATGCAAGGGTTGAGTACCCAGTAGGGTTTAGTTATTACGGGACTATTTAATGATATTGCCCCTTTTGGAGTTAGTATAATGTAGTTCATTAGTACCTCGCGCACTTTCCCTCAACATTACTACCTCCAACTCGAATTAGTCAACAACAACTATCAAAATCAATTGAAACTAATCGGAGCTATATACATTAGAAATTTCCTCATCGACCTGACAGGTTCGTGCATTATAACCAATCTTTCCGCAGTTCCCATACTTCCGGGCAGTTGCCGGTCCCCCATTCTCAGCACCACCATTTCTACCCTGTCGCATTTTTCCTATGCCTCCGCATCCTTCTCTGTCACAATTTAACTTCCTTCTTCTTAAGTAAGTGTTCCTCCTGAATTCAAACGAGTCTTTTCAGCCCTCCAACGCTTGCTAAGTGCATTATTAGCCGCCTGAAGGCTCTGGAGCTCAACTGATATAAGGTGTTATGACCCAAAAGGACCAACAGCAGGTCCAGGAACAGGCCAGCGGTCAGCTGCGCCATCAGAAGCCTGATATCCAACACATCAAGCGGGGAAC
>JAGKQA010000269.1:0-39670 GCA_022609195.1 Plenodomus libanotidis
GTCTTGATATTGCTCCCCTGTTATCTCTACTACCGTATTGTTAGCATAAACCCTCTGACACCTTCTATATACTCACGGGTATTTAGTGTAATCATTACAGTTTATTAGTTAAGTCTTTGGAAGAAAGATTTTTTTTAAAGCTATTTAAGTACCGTTGGGCTGCTAGTCTATGCGTTTTCGGTTATTATAAATAGCTAATCTTTATATAATTTTAGTTAAAGAAGAAATAATTATTATTAAACTAATTTGCCCTTAAAATAATTAATAAAGAAAGATAACGAAGTTTAGGCTTTAGTAAAGTTTTTTAGTTAAATTAAAGTATTTTCTATCCTTTTAAGGATTAATTTATTGCTTCTTTGCCCTTTAACTACCTATTTTATCTATATTTTATCTATTAGCTAGCTTAATTTATTAAGTCTCTAGAATAGCTAGTAATTAGACTAAGACTTAATTACCTTACTTATAGCTCTATTAATTCTTTTTAAATATATTTAATGGTTTTTTTAGCGTTTAAAGCCTTGGATTTCGCTTAAGGAAAAAAGCTATTTAGGGGTTTCCGAAATAAGTTAAGTCCCCTTTAGTCTAAAGAAGTCTCTTTATAAAGGGTTATAGCTTTTTATAATTTAGTAGTAAGCCTAAATTAGTTTAAGAGATAAAATAAGTAGCTAGCTTATCCTCTTAATAAATAAAGAGTCTTTATTCTTATTAGTAGGCGATTCTTTGCAATTTTTTTCCAGCAAGTTAGTGCTAAAGTATAGTCCTTAAAATACCTTATTCTTTCAAGGCTTACTTAACAGAAGTCCCGTTCTGGATAGCTATAAGGGCCTTAGCGACCTGGTTTTCGGTATATAGCTTCCTTAATAGCTAATAGTTATATAGTGAAAATATGAAGTTAAATAGATCAATATTAATTAAGTTATCCTCTTATCTATAAAGATAATTAAAATAGCCGTGTATTATTTTAGGGGTGGTTATAATAGGGGGGGTGGCCATAACGAGGTGCTCTAAATTATAAGCCCTGTAGACAAAGCAAGCCTCTCGAGGTCTGAGGGAAATGGCTGCGCGAGAGCATGAACCCCGAGCACAGCATCATCGGCTTTCACACGGCCTGGAGCACAGTAAGACATAATAATCACTTTACGCACGAATATACACAAGAAACCTGAGAGTGTGCTAGCATATCTTTTGTCTAGATATGGCGAAAAAGAGAAGCGCCGCTTCCCTACCTAGCCACGAAGAGCTCCTACCTCTGCAATGTCATCGACGTCTGGCCCTCGCAGCCTATCAGCTCAATACCGTTACCAGGGGGCCATAGCTCCTCTAGCGTACATCAATACTCGCAATGGCATTAGTTTTGCTATGCAACCAGTGGTCCGGCATCCTGGACTGCCTTCGGAGTCAGGTTCGCCCAATGCATCAGCTGACGCCTGTCAGGTTAGAGCAATGGGTCCGTCGCTGAAGTCACAGTCATTCCATGACAAGGTCTCCTCCTCCGCGGACCACAGTGAGCAATCATAGGAATCTATTGCACGGCTATGGCGCTTCACCGACCCAGCATCGCAGCCGGGAATTGATCGCACAACACCTGTAGACGCGAGCAGAGGTAGTTCAAGCAGCACAGCTTCTGCTCCACCATCGCCAGTGCAAATGCATGGAAAATAATCGATACCAACTCAGACTGCCGCAGCTTCTGAAGCAAATATTGCCTTCGAAGGTACAGTGGTAAATGCTTGTATTCTTAATGCAGAAAGTCATGGAAATATCTGGAGACTTGGCAAAAGACCTCGATACCATATCTGGCGAGAACCTCGAGCTGATAGAGCAGTTTGACGAAGCCAGCCGAAAAGCACAGAGCCTCACTGCAGAAGCTCAGGCCTCAAGGAAAAGCAGCGCGGAAGGAAACTCAACTCCATAAAAGAAGGGGCGAAGCTACACAATGCAGTATCAAATGAGCCTGCCCAGTCGCCCGAATCACCACGACCACTCTCCAAGCCACAATCATGAAGCTGCGAAGAGAACAAATCTCACCAGCAGAACACTGAGGAGCTGCATGATCTCCTAGAGATGTGCCGGAATTTCTCCGGATTTGTCTCATCGAGTCGGTCCAAGTGGCCAAAGCATTAGTCGATCTTAAAGGAAGAGGTCGAGCGACGCCGACAAGAAATGTTGCGCATACGTCGAGCTCCACCTATGAAGCAACCGTTTGACATTGCCTTTTCCGAGACGTAGGTCATTCTCAAGTCCATGTCAAAGCGACTGCATGAGCAGCAAATGACGTTGAAGCAGGTCCAAGAGGTCAACGGTAGGCTGACTATTGGCGTCCGCGCTCAGTGCCAGGCCCATGGTTAAGATTATCAAGTTATGATTGACTTGCGGCGGCAGCTGCAAGAGAAGATTTCTGAAGTGGACGCTTAGACTCGCAACGTCTTCTATATAGACATGAATCGGGGTCGTTAAAGGTGGTATATACTAAGATGAATCGTGGTCTCCAGATAGGATCCAGGTTCTGAAGGCTGAAAATCAGGCGTTGAGGACCGCGGAGAAGGAGCCAGAAAATATCTGATGATTGGCCTTCCACCTTCTGCCATATCAATGGACACGCAGATAAACTATTGACAAAGTCCTGCGTTTCGATGATTGGTGCGTGACCCCCCCCCCTGGGACGTCGTTCAGCTGGCGACGCCATCCTCGCCGTAGCGGAGCTCGGCCCCGTGATGTGGTTTTCGATTCGCGTCCAGGCTCATTCAGTGACATCAGCTCGGTGCAGCTCGGCGATATGTCAAGTGCACAGTCAATACGAACTCTTCGAGACTTGAGGCGCTGCCCGGCCGTACTGTGCGTCCATGTTCGTGTCCGATACGGAATATAGGAAGCACTCTACATTGTCCCGAACAGGTGGATCGTGATCGTGATCGTGATCGTGAAATCCTGTCTCCCGCCCAAAGACTGCCGAAATAGTACACAAATTTTCCTATGAAATTCCAGTAAAGGTTAGGAATACGGTAGAGGTATGTCTTGGTCTGGCAGTTGGGAAGGTGCAATAGAGAGGGCTCGTTCCGTGGCGGCATGGAGGCGATGGCTGAGTCATCGGATGCCCAGATCATCTTTCTGTCACGGACGATGTTTCGTTGTCCATATGTCCACTGCCAAACACAGCCAGAACTCTTTCCGCATGCCCTTAGAGCCAAGCCCGCGCGCGACACCGACACCATTTGAGCAATGCTGGACGAAATACTATACGCAGCGAATGCTCATCAGTATGAACAGGCCCTCTACGCCGAACGCTTACGCACACGGCAAGAATCGTCGACCTTGACCATAGCGTGTCGTGTTCGAGTCCGAGCAGTATGTCAAACAGCGCCTCATTCTCAGCTACTCCTGCTCCCATTTGCTTCCAGGCTAGGGACTATGAAGGTCTAGCCCGCGTCGAGAATCGCCCTGAGACTGCAAGAGAAATCATCAGATCTTGGTACAGCGCCTGCAGAGCCCTGCCTGCTTTCCAACCTTAAAAGCTTCAAGCATATTCAAGGGTCGTCGACCACGTTTCTGCCCGCCTTCTGCCCTAGTCTGCGGCCCACTGGAGAGCAGGAGGCGAGTCCAGGGCGAGTCTCGAGAGCAGTTTCAGTTGCATTGCCGAGGAGAGCCTCTTCGCTCTTTGTTGGCTCCAACCCGCGGTGTCACATCAGCGCTACGGGTAAACACTTCCACCCACACACCCGCAGCGCGTTGCGGCTCTGCGGTGTTGTGGGCCGCAGAGCCCTGTGAGTGGTCATGCGCGCTGCCTATCCAGTGGCTTGGCTGCGCGCCGCTTTCCCTTTCATGGTCCTGGTGCCACTTGCCAAGAGCCCATAAGCTTCTGCACAGCGAGCTGAGGCCCTGTTAGGGAACTAGGACTCCACCAAAACTCTGAAACGTCGAACTTTGGTGTTGAAACGTCGCGACCTTCACACACCTTGCCGCTTTTGCTATGCATCCTTGATTTTTGAGCAGATTCGCTGAACCGGACACCACTTTGGGCTGCTCGAGCGCTCACAAGGCGCTCACAAGGCAATGAGAAACTCACTGAAAGGAGCAATGGGCATATTGCGGACGATGATCTGTATGGGAAGGCTGTCGCAAGCCGCTTCATGCTGGGATACGAAGTTGACTATGCTGCATTGGATCTCGTCTGGCTGCTCAAGTGAGCGAACAAGCCGCCGGATGAATCTATTGATCCTCACATACAGCCTGCAGGCATGGTCAATGACTTTCATCCTTTGTCTCTAGCGGCAGCCTCATACTGAGGCTATCAATGCTTTCCTAGCTTTGAACCCCGAGTGCCCTGGCTACTGGACTGCCCAACTTTTCGCTTGCTGGTCGCGTCGTCTGTGACACTCACAGCACGTCAAGCTTTCCTTGTCTGAAGTTAATTGTGTGACAAAAACATAACTATCACGGGCTCTCCACCTGGCATGGGTAGGTCTCGTCTTGCTTTCCAAACTGGTCTTTGTACGGCTGAGCCGGACGTCATTGGTGCCTTGATTGTCGTTTTGGGCAGACCCGTCGTTTCGAAAGGCCAAGCAGTTTGCCTCGCTCGTACTGGGACATTCGGGTTCGTCCTACTGGAGTGTCAACCACGGATCTTCTTCTCTTATCTCCTACCTTCGGGTTGATCCCACCTAGATGTACTGAGTTGTCGAACGGCTGTTGAGGTATTTGAGATATCCAAATGACAAGGCTGGCCTATGATCGAATTCGAAGTCGTTGCTGCAGCCTGGGCCATTGGCGATGGTGTTCCTGGAATATAGGTCGTTCTGGTAAGTTTGGTGATTGCTGCGGATCATCGGTGTGGTGGGCCAAGGAACTTGGACGATCGTGTTTGCTGATCATCAATACTCACGCTGCAGGGAACGACCGCACGCTCGTTCGCAACGAGTCAGCAATCTTCATGATGCGAGCCTACAAGCACGTGTTGTCGCTGTAGGAGTACCCCATGAGAATAATGGTGGTGTCGCCGGCGCGCCCGCCCCTACGCCAGCTGCATTGTTGAAGGAAAGGGACGATGACGAAAAGAAGGATGAGGGCGGCGACGATGATAAGAGTTCGAGCGAAGAAAGCGAATCGCCGACGGTCTTCGCACCGCTACCCCCGCCTTCCCCGACGACGTCCTTCTCGCCGACAACGTCGTCCTTTTCGTCAACGTCTCTGACATCGTCGTCCTCGACGTCGACGCCACCACCACCACCACCACCACTTCCTCCTCCTCCTCCTCCCGCGACCTCATCAACACTCACAACACCAACCACGCCCCCAGTCGTGGCAGCACCGGTGCCTACGGAGCCCGCTATTTCTCCGAGTAGCTCTCGCCTGATAGGCTTCACGCCGACGCAACTCCCGAGCTTATCCTCGAGCACGCCTCTAGTTGCGCCAGTCTCGACGTTATCTCCAAGCCCAACGTTGTCTACAAGTTCAATCTTGTCTCCGAGCCCACTTGTCCCCACTAGCAGCTCTTCTGCGGTAAGTCTCCAGCCGACCACGATCTGGATGACTACTTCCGAGGTGTCCACTGTCACCAGCTGGCAGACAATGACGGCGGCCAGTGCCGTCGCAAACACCACATTTTCTTCTGTACTGTTACCTTTGCCTACGGCTAGTGCGATTTTTAGAGGCCAGTCTAATGATGGTGGACGCCGTCAGGGTGAGCAACACCGAGGGCCCCCTCCAAACAACAATAAGTTTGCCATGGCATTCGGCACAATTGGTAAGCTGCATTCTGATCGCTGTATGGCCTCACACCGCTGACGTCTTATCCAGGTGGGGTTGGATTCCTCGTTGGTTTCTTGTGGCTCGCTCTGCTTTGTCACCGGAGGCGAAAGAGACGTGGACTGAACCAACTCAGCCCAGATGACTACGCCTCCAACATCGGTAAGACGAGTCGGTTGAGGTTCAACCTGCCGTCCGGTGTCAAATTGCCGTCTGCCGTGAAGTGGCCATCAGCTGTCCCAAGGCCTGTTCTTCCTTTCGGCCGTTCACGTACAGAGCGAGAGAAGGGCCACCGAATTTCCTCGCCAGTCAGCGGTCTCCGCCGCTCAAACACGTCAATCATGGACGAGGCCATGCGCGCAGCCTATGGCAGCGACAGCAACTCGATGCAAGACGTACCTCAAGGCTACTTCGGCGAGAAACGCCACGACTCAAACTATCCGCTACCCATTCTTGATCCCACGCCGACCCAGCAAGCAAGCATCCGCAACAGCATAGCAAGCTGGTTCCGACGCTCCAGCTCCGCGCACCCGCTCAAGCTCAACCCCAACAGCAGCCGCTGGAGCCGCTCCACCACGCGCACCGCCAACGACACCGAAAGCCAGTACCCGGCCTCGATCTACTCTGCCTACGCCGGCACTGACGTGCCACCCATGCCAGCGCTGCCGATCCGGCATCAGTCCATGGAGCCCGTCGAGCTCCCCGCCGAATTACCGCCCACTTACGCGCGCAACCTCACCGAGACTCCGCGGCCCTACGACAGCCACTGGTCGCAATCGACGGGCGCGCACGAGCGCATGTCGTCAGTCAGTGCGCGGACGGACGCTACGGCGACGACGATCTCGGGTAGCCGCGAGTCGATGCCCGGGGCTACGGGGCTATCGCCTCCTCAATACCACAGGCCGAGCCCGTCGGCCGAGGCGGAGCTGACGAGTTTGAGGCAGGAGTTGCTGGATTTGTACACGCAGGGGGCGCCGCCGAGTGGTTGGTCGGCGGATGGGGGCTCGCAAGGCAAGAAGTAGGGTGATTGGTTGGCTGGCAGGCAACGTATGTAATCTAATGATGACGTTGATGGAGAGGATGATCGCGAAGAGGAGCTTGAGCTTGATGCTTGTTGTAGAGGTTCTAGTACAGCCGCAATGCATTCGAATTTCGTAATCATAGCCCATACTCAGGCTCTACCTGTCACGAAGTCCCTGGACCTTCTATAGTTCATCCCAGCTTGAGAAAAATTTAGATTGTATGGTAAGGGTGAAGCTAAAAATGGCGGTAGAGGCTACTTACTGTCTGAGGTTTTAGCTTGGCCCACAATTTAAGGTTTCCTTTTAAATCTTCCAAAATTCTCAATATCAGCAATTGCTTATACGAAACATCTTGGTACATGCTTAACCTTTTGAGCATAGGCTGGATATATCAAGGAGAGGCTGCTGATAAGAGCCACAGTTCAGTGTGTGCGCGCACAACGCTTGACGACCAGTTCAAGGATAATCGCACTGCCACAGGTCACATTCTTATGTGTTTAGTCTCAGGAATTAGCTAGATATCGCACACTTACCCAAGGAAATTTCGGTTGCCGGCTTGTGAACAGATTTAGGAACTCGAAATGTGGTCAACAAATTTGCCCTCGAAATCCAGTGGCCTTTTAGCGGTGCGAGATGTTATAGTGTTACTAGTAGTGTTCTTTTGGGAGGGAGGGGGTCTTGACATCAAGATACTCGGCCACGACTAGTAGTTGGTCATTACTAGCAAGGCGCGTAGTCATTTCATTGGACTCTTTGTTACTGACGCCTACAGAATAGTGAGCAGCGAGCTAGACAACGTTGGCCAGACTGGTCCCATATTTCCTGTGAGTGGAATAGGCGAAGTGGTGGAAACGATGAGCGGCAAAATCCATAACCGCGACTGCCCATACTACCTATCCCGAGGTCTGGCGCACGGCGGCAGCGCAGGAAGCAACGATGATGGGCGAATGTAGAGGCGATCTCCTGTGTTGAGCTGTGTTTGACATGCGACCCTACTCCAAGTCCCGATTTCTATACACGCGATCCACGAGATCTGGTCATGTTGTTGATGTGCTTGTGCTCGGGCTGCTGCGCAATCTTCCGGATACTTCGTCTGCGCTAACCCCACCAAGTCGAGTTCAGCTACGACCATCGCCACAGCCAAAGATTCTCTGTCCATACGACTAGCAGCCAATATTGATTGAAAAGGGGAGCTCAAGATAGACTCAGGTGTCAAGTGGTGCAAAGCAGGATTTCTGGGCTTTTGACGCTGTGCCGCAGCTCCTTCCAACCGTTTGCCCCCAAATCCAGCTTTGGCAATCCAGCCACGCACCTTGTTAGCGTCTGTCGCAACATGGCCCGTTGGGATGGTTGAGCCACCCTTGGTATGGACGAATTCAGCGTCTGTAAAGGCACATGCTACCAGCCGGAGCAAGCAATAAAAGTTCTCGTTAAAGTTGCAAACACGCTGCTGACAAGAAAAACATTACATGCTCTCAGATATCCAGTCCGACGCACTGTACTGCATAAATAGGCCACCGGGAGACCAGGTCATGACAAGAAAGTTGGCGGCAAGTCGGGTCCTGTACACCGTTAGCTTCACTACCCTCACATTTTCCAGCGAAAAGGAAGACACTCACCCCACACATGCAAGTTGTCCGGACTTGCCTCGCTGCGCTGCGTCGGGTACTTATTATCCAGCAAATCGCCATCCACATAATGCTCCAGCACAAAGCGACTCGGATCAAACCAATAGTCAAAGATCTGACTGCCCATGATATGCCGCCCCACGCCCCAGCAGTTCTCGTAGCCCTTGTGGCGCAGCCAATCATGCCCGAGCACCTGCGCGTTGTAGTCGTAGGTCTCGAAGCTGCTGTGGTGCACGTGCGGCGCGCGCGGGCCCTCGAAGAAGAAGAAGCAGTGGTGGTCGACCTTCTCGGGGCCCTTGTCGAGGCGGAAGAAGACAGTCACGTCTTCGCCGGCGTCGTTGTGGATCAGCTCCGAGGGGTGCAGGTTGAAGTAGGTCGAGAAAAACGTGTATGCTTTTGCGTAGTTGGTGACGCAGAGGCCGAAGTGCCCGAGCTTGTGGATGGGGGCGGGACGCTTTTTGAAGCGCTGTGTTTCGTTGACGCCGCGGGTCTGCTTTCCGGGCTGCCATAGATGTCAGCGTTGTGCTAATGCTTTTGCCGTGCAGACAGTGACGGCAGCCACGGGAATCTTCTACCCACCATATTCGGCTTGGGCTCCGGCAGCTCCAGACCCAGGGACTCCACCTTGTCCTGCCCCCAAACCAAGTGGAACGGAATTCCATCCACCGGCTCATAGAACGTCACCGCCTTCCCACCCCCGGGCGCATCCTTCAACTCATACACCTCTGTCGCCTTGACCTCCGCAGGCAGAATCTCCCTCGCCCGCTCCAGCTCCTCCAACGAATCAACCGCAAACGCCGCGCCGCCAAACTCGGTCTTGTCCGCCTCCTCGACGCACAGCACAAAAGGCTCGGTGCCGTAGCCACGGTAGTACGTGCGCTTGCCCTCGGTCTTGGTGTGGAAGAAGCCGAAGTCGTCCATGAAAATGCGTGCCGCATCGAGCTCCTCGGGCTTGTAGCGGTAGTAGACGTGTGCGATGCGGGAGAGCTGGACTTTGGCGGGGGTGTTGCCGTTGTTCGACATGATGGGCGGTGGGACTGTCAACTTGTACTATGTGCCGATTCGCTATGTTTGGTGAGGATAGAAAGCGTGTGAAGAAGGCATGAATCACTTGATTTTGCGTTATGAGGAGCTAATCAGTTGAATGATTAGTCTGGGAGCGAAACAACAAGGTGGCCTGCAACTGAAGAGGTGAGGTGAGTTGAGGTCGTCTCGGAGGCCAGATATATACATGTCAGCCCCAGCCAAGCCAGCAGTTGCTAGCGGCCGTGGACATCTGCTCCAACCTGCGCGGCGGAGACTTGGGGAAGCTCCATGCCCCATGCATTCTCCATTCTCGACGAGGGCAAACTTCAGTTTTGGATCGTCTGGTTCGTCCCAGCAGTGTGGCGGCAGTTGTGCGACAACCAAACCACACTGGAGCATTGGAGAAACAGTTGAGCCGCCGCACCCTTGGCGTCCGACACCTTGATACTTCCGTATATCCGGCTCAAGTGCACATGCATGTCCTACTGTCAGCATTGTGGTTGAGTGGCCATCCAGATGAATGACTGTTTAGGCTCAATGGTGCTTTGAGTGCTATACGCCACCTTTCTCCAGCTGTATCAGTCATTGAAGAGGGAATCCTATTTCGGATGTCCGCGAGAGCAATGAGCCTCAGGATAAACCATCCCTGCAATCCCGATAAGGCTTTTGCAGGGGAGCTGCCACTGACGTCGGCGTCCTCGATGATCGTCGTTCAGCAGTTCGCCTTCAAACCAGATGAACTTTCCAACACCTTGACAAGCTTCCATCGGCCTTGACAAGCTTCCATCGGCCAAGAACATATCAAACTCTGACTCTGGAACTCTTTTCTCAGAATCCGGACTCCAAATCTGATCACCGTCACACAACCACCGCGCGCTGGCGAACCTTCGCATCCACTTCCTGGTCACCCTCCTCAGCCTCGCCTCCCATCCACCGCCCGCAGGCCTTCAGCCTCGCCCCTCCTCAACGATGCCCAGGAAATTCTCCAAATCCTCCATCTCCACCTTCTCCACGATCAACACCTCCTCGTCCACCCCATCCATCCCACCTATCCTCGCCGACGGCGGGCCCCTCCCCAAACTCATCGTCTTCGACCTCGACTATACCCTCTGGCCCTTCTGGGTCGACACCCACGTCAACGGCCGCCTCACCACGGTCCCCACCTCATCCAACACCGCCGTCGCCGACCGCACCGGCGAGGAATTCCGCTTCTACCGCGACGTGCCCGCCATCCTCGCCACGCTGCCCACTCTACCCATCAAAGTCGGCGTCGCCAGCCGCACGTCGGCGCCGGAGCTGGCGCGCGAGATGCTCAAGCTACTGCACATCCCGCCTGTGCCGGGCGGCAAGAAGACGAGCTCGCGCAAGGCGATTGAGGTATTTGACGCGGGGATGCAGATCTACCCGGGCTGCAAGATCACGCACATGCAGAAGTTGCTGAAGGATAATGGGAGTGCGGTGGGCGGCTTTGAGGAGGTGCTGTTTTTTGATGACGAGAGTAGGAATAGGGATACGGAGTCGTTGGGGGTGACGATGTGGTTGGTGAGGGATGGGGTTAGTTGGGCGGAGATCGAGGCCGGTGTGAAGGAGTGGCGCCGGAGGAGAGGGTATGCTGTGCCTGTAGAGGGCGCGGAGGCATGAGTGTGAGTGTTTGTGGGAAGCAAAATCAGCCTTTGTAGCGAGCGATGCGTTGCGGGCGGTGAGATGGGCGAGGAATGAAAGGGCGGCTGAGCGATGGTGATTAGTAGACTGAACTGGTCATATACGCCCAGCGTGCCTCCAAAGGCGCTGGATCGAGAACAACGTCCCGACTGCGGCTCTTCACCAACATACTAGACGCCATTCTACACTAAATGGCGACTTCAGAGGAAATGTATATAGAAAGACATGAATGGGCAGGTGGAAATTGTCGCGCGGTATAGCGCCGGTGAGGTTCATCCGTCTCGCGCACATCGCAAAATGCAGTATATGTCACGGCTGTCGTGGTGAAGGCTGTGAAAACGGGTCGCTAGATTCCCAAGAATAAGATATGTAAATGTACGCTGTTCTAAATGCTACTTAAACACAAGATGCTTCTGTATCTGCTATTCCTGCTCATACACACAAGCCGCCGCACCTGACGCTCACATGCAAAAAATCTAAATTATCCAGAAAAAGAACCACTAGCGCCCTAACCACTCCGTCATACTGCAGTCACAGGCTTGCCGTTAGGGATAACCTCCGCAGTAGTAAGCGGTTTCTCGTTCGCGCCCAATGTCAAATCCTGCACGCCTCCCACGAGCACCTCCGCAGGCGGCATGGACGAGACCGCCGGTGCGAGTGGCGCCTCGGGCGCGCCGACGAACGCCTCGGGCGCAGGTGATGCGACCTCCGGTTGCACGGCGTCGCTCACAGCAGGCGCCGCAGCCGCAGCAGGGACGCCCACAGGTGCCTCGTCGCCCTTGGCCGCAGCCGCGGGCTCCTCCGCCGCAACGCCGTTCGTCTTCTCCTCCGGCTCCTGAGCTATCGCAATAGTGCCGACAACCTCATTCCTCTCGACCTTGTCCACGCTGCCGCGCGCAACACACTGCAGCCTCTGCCCACCCTCAGCGGGCACCCAGTACAGCGGACCCTCGGGGAACTCGGTGTGGCCGTTCTCCCACTGCATGGCGTTGCGGATGGTGTCGTCGAGCTTGGGGCGGTCGTTCCATGTGTAGTCGAGCTCGCCGCCGTATTTCTTGGGGATGTTGGCGACGTCCATGAAGGACTTGAGCGTGGGCAGGACTTCGGCCTGCGAGAGAATGAAGATCTTGGACACGGTCACGGGGTCGAACCAGCGCTTGATCCAGCCCCAGACGGTGGTGAAAAAGCTGGGCGCGCCGATGATCTGTAGCAGCGATTAGCTCGCGTCCGAGCATCGCCCCTGGGCGGGCGCATGCGGAGGGGCGAAGTCAAAAAGACAAGCGCAAGGGCAGGCAGGTACTCACGAAAATCCGATCCAGCGTCTCCGGGTAATGCGCCGTCGCCAGCTCACTCGCCGCCTGCATATGGTTCTTCAAGTTCCAATACCCCTTCAAGCTCACGCCGCTCACGTCCACAATATTCGTGCTCAGCGTAACCGGCGTGCGGCCCGCATAGTCACGATCCGTCAGCTGGCTGCACAGCGGCTGGGTGAAGCGCGTGAGGTTCTCATACAGCGCAAACAGCCGCACGAGCTTGGCGTCCTTCGCTTGGGGCGGCGGCTTCGCGCGGCTATACACCTCGGCTTTCTCGTACGCGGCGACGCTCTTGGCGTCGAGGTGGATGATCTCGAAGAGGTAGATGGGGATGCCGCGGCGGTCGCGGCGGCCGGTCCACTGCGGGTAGAGGCGGCGCGAGGACTCGTAGGCTTGCACGTCGATGGTGTCATAGAGCGTGTCGAGGTCGATGGCGGTGCGCCAGGCGAAGGTGGAGGCGAACTGGGTGTGTGCGGTGGGGAGGTCCCAGCGGCGGGCGCGGAGGAAGCGCAGGAGGGTCGCGTCGGAGTGGGAGGCGGGTGGACCGGGGGTGTAGAGCTTGTTGGTTGTGAGGAGGGCTCTGGAGGCGAGTGTTAGTTGTTCGTTTGCGAGGTGAGAGTAAGGGCGCGCTCTTACTTGAAGGCTGTCAAGGTCTCTTCTTCCTCTGGTGTGAGATGGCCTTGGTGGCCCGAGGGGTAGCCGTATTCGAGGGCGCCTTTGACCGCGCCCGAGCGGGCGGTTGGGGTGCGCGATAGCGCCTTTGGCCGGGCGTCGTCGACGGAGGGGCTCATGGTGAAGGAGATTGGTGGACGCACGCGCTCAAGCACAAGCACAGGCACAAGCACAGGCGCAGGCGCAGGCACCAGGCACAGAGCAAGGAAGGGTTAGAGTTTGGGCTGGGATCTTGCAGTTGCTGTACGGTGCGACGTTGCAGTCGGGATCAACACGTCAAAACGAAGGCGGCTAGATTGGTGAGGAGAAGATGATGACTGAAGGAGGAAGCCAGGTACCAAAATACAATCCAAAAAGGAGATAAAGGAATTTTACAATATCACGTCTGCCAGAAAAAGGAAAAAGTACTGCACTCCTCCGGTTCGGCCGGTGTGGCTGCTCACGCCTTTCCGTTATTGGAACCAACAGCGACCCAGATCTTACAACCCAATCTCGCCTGCTAGCAATAAGTAAGCACAAGGTGGAGAGCCAGATCCGATAGCTGGATTGCTGATCACGCCGCGCTGCTGTTCCCTCTTCCGAAGGATTCGAAATACTTCTGGGCCGCTGCAGAACAGTAGGATTCTGGAGAAATTGAGGGTCCCGCTCCCTCCCGTTCAATGACGTCGGCCCGGAGCGCCGCTGCGGGTCGGGTTCTGGCGAAGGCGCGATTCCCGAGCCTAAATCTAATCGCCGACCTCTAGATTGCATCATTGCCTTTGAAATCAACGACACCATTTCCCGTGAAATGGTGAAATGGCGAAACATCAACTATACCTGGTCAACTCTCGTCCCAAAGATTCCAATAGAGGCTGTTGACTGCTATAGTACTGTTCTAGCTTCCAAAGGCTGCGACTACCGGCACACTGCAAGGGAACACTACAATTCCTGAATCACTATAAGTAGAGTACGGAAAGGACTCTGAGTTCGCCTGCTGTGACTAGCTCCGTAAATCTCGAGCAGCTTCTGTAAATGGTTCTTGAAGTAAAGAGTAGATATCTTACACTAATTCAAAGATTATAGTGTATGTATGAACTGGTAGATATATGACCACCACCCTCATCTCGCGGTTGAAGTTGTGAGCGAGAAGTGGATTTGTGTGTCTTGGACTACTGAGTTCTCTCAGCCAGTTCCTTGTCCGCTTTTTCAACACAGAATTGTCTATACGCCTCGGACAATACTCTACGACGCAACAAATTCCATGGCAAGCCTCACAACCTCATCAGCCAGGTCATCAGGTTTGCTAAGAAATGGCATGTGGCCCAACCTGGACTCCACATCCCACTTCACCTCGGTCTTCTCAAGCCGCACATTCTGCATAAACGTGGAGTTGCAACAACCATCCAGCGTGCGCACATACGCCCTCCTCCCCTCGAACGCCGCGTCTGCCCACGCCGGCGCCGTAACTGGAGTTTGGAACGCCGAGTACGCGTGAGGCATAACGGAAGCTGTCGAATCTGTGGTGCGTGCTGAGTCGCAGTCGTTGTAGGGCACAGCCATCGCTGGCTCGATCAGCGCGAGTTCCTCTGCTGGCTGTGTTATCGAGTAATTCAAGGTGTGAACCTTGTTTATGCCAAGTAGAGCTCGTACCTTGTGATATCGATGTGCAAACAAAGCAGAAGGAGCAGTTGCTGTGGATACTTTGATGGTCAACCGCAGAGACCTCTGGGACTCAACACTTACTCGAAGGCTCTGCCAGCAGAACGCCTCCTGGACAATGCATCGAGCTCTCTGTGTTGGCTGGCGCAACAACAAACTCTTGTCCAAACCACAAGCCCACCTCAAGCACGAAACGCAGTCAGACCGGCATCTAAGCTGCTGAGACCGAGGACGACCGTCAAGTACCGTTTCACCTTGGGGGACGTCGACCTTGCAAACCAGATGTATTCCACTCGGAAGCCATCCTTTGAACAATGTTGAACATAAATGTTGGCAACCCAACTGCGGCCCCCGTCTCTGGCAGAGCCAGCGCAACGTGAAATTCGCGCTGCAAATTCCACACGGTTCCATACAGTGCAAGACAGTCTTGACTTCGGCTGGCGATTAGACATCGAGGGGCTGTTGACGTAGCCGTGCAGACATCGTGCCTTCCAAAGCCGTCCGAATCCGTCGAGCCGCGGGATGTCCCTGCCGAATGCGACGGAAACCAACCAAGCACCATGACGGATGACATCTTGATTCTTGACATACACCGTGGTCTTCACAATGTCCTTCTGACCCTCAAGCCGACAACTGAACAGCTTGGTTCAAGGAATCAATCACACTGGAGCTCGAGTCCCTACTGTGGCTCAGCCGGACGTGCCATCGAGACATCATCGTCCACGAGTAATTGTACCGTCAAGTGTACTCAAAGGCACCTTCATGTGGCCGTCTAGTATCCACCATTCTCGAATCTATGTTCTCTCCGCTTTGATTCAACTCTGAACGTCGCGTCGTCGGTACCTGCCTTGCGGGCTCGCAGCGGCCGTCAAAGGTAAATCGATGCACCTGCACAGGGTCAACTCTCTTTTTCCACACATCACTTTCATCGTCTTCATGCTGAGCAAAGCCACACATTCGTAAGAAACAGCAAGCTTGTCGCGTGGAGAATCGCCCCGAGATATTCACCTCGATGGAGATCATTCCATCCTGGAGAGGGCCTTCCATTCTCGAGGCACTGTAGCGCCTTTTGAAGTGTCCAGGGCTCTCAGCCAGGGCTGTGGCTGCGCCCATCAGCATACGAAGACTAGTAGTATGACTGGCAACACCTTTGTGTCTTTTTTTAGCCACAAGACATCGTCAAGGCTGAGACGACATGCTCGGGAGATATGCACGCGGTTGCCGCTGGGCCTCCGGGAGGGCCCACCTACCGTGTTCCTGAGCACATTGATCTCGACAAACAAACGGCCGAGGAATACTTGTGGGAGAGCACCCGCGGAAGATGCTGCTGTATGCCTAAGAGACAAACAGTCGCTCCAGGACAGAGATGAGATCCAAATATTCACAAGACAATCTCCTAGAGACCGCCCAGAGCAGCGCTCAAGTCTGAGCACTATTCTAGCCTGGCAGCCAAACGATCCCGTCGACATTGCCTCGCTGCTTATCTGCGGCTTCGTTGTTCGTCAGCCGTTCATCGCCACTGACGTCCACCATCGTCTTCAGGTCCCAATATGGAGCGAATATTCCGAACATGGAGATCCGCTTCTTTGGCTTTTTCATGTGTCCTAGAACGACAGTCAACGGCCGCCGATAACTTCAGTACCCGCTGCAGGCAGACGGCGACGCTAAGGGCATGATTACGGGCGCATTTATCACTACGACCACCGGCATTCTTTCCATCATGACGCAGCATCTGCATTTACCCGGAGGCTGCACGAACTCATTCGCGCAGCAGGAGCTGAGCCACATTAATGGATTCAAAGGTTAGCACAGACCTCACTCTTGCGACGGTCGTCGAGGAAGGAAAGCTTGGAAGTCGCCACTGGTCGAATCGATTACTCACTTTGACGATCGCCGTTCGCAAGAGAATGTCGAAGCGTTGAAACAGACATTGGCTTGTCTGTACTTTGAACGCCCCCATTAACGAGTGTCGTTGATATCGTACGAGGATGACGGAACATCCGTGCCTTGCACGGTTGAGCCTAGGCTTCGGCATAGACGCGCGCTCTGCCACGGACAATAGACCGGGGCCAGTCCGCCGATGTTCGAGAAGAGTCATCGAGAACAGTAAAGGCACCATGGCAAGGTGGCGTTCAGGAGATGCTTGCAAAGCCACGGCTTATGTTGGCAGTTTCGGCCGACGAGGCTGGACGTGGACAGCGCGATCTAGTACGTTGATCCGACCAGGCGTCTTGCTCCTCGTCGCTTTCGAGGCGAGTCTATTTTTATGCACACAAATGTTTCAAGCCGCACCACCGTGACGAAAGGTGCAAACTCACCTGCATTAGATTCAACGGCTGGTCTGGTGTGATGCCTGTGCTATGGCAGTATACTGCTCCAGAACGACCAAACCACAAACATACCACTACATGTTTGCTCATTGGAACCTGCTCGGCTCGTGGGAGGCTCTCGAGAACACCATCATACCAACGCCAGGACCCCGACCACTTCTTTAGCATTGGCGACGACGTTTGGTGTTCTGGCAGATTCATGCATATGCCAAACATAATTAGGCTCGTCAGGATTCCAGCTCGAATCAGTAAAGACCGGTCGTTTCGAGTCTATTCACTGTCTGTCAAGAGGCCGCACCCAGGCCCGGGTCAATAGCAAAGGAAGATAGATGCGGAATATAGCATGCCGCCTTGTGCCTTCGATAGCAGCCCTCGTGCAGGGCGAAGTTGCAGCGCAAACGTTAGACACCCACGCTAGCGAATTGGTTTGCATAGGTCAGCGCCAAGCATCGAGATAGGGCTGCAGGGCCCACGGCGGGTCTTGGCTGACAGAAGTTGAAGTTGGGACAAGCTTTCGCCAAGGGCTTCCAAAAGTTGCCAGAGACGGGAACTAACTTTCTGGGCGATCTCGGCTCTGAGAGCCGCAGCAAGAGTCCACGCATGTGAAATACTGCCCCCAAGCGCAAGCGATAGCTAATCTGACCACGCGCCTTCGATAGTCTCTCCAACGCGTTAGTTCGACCTATTGCCTGTAGCAGATGGGTCGCGCAGTGCTGTCAATATGCTGACTGCAGGAGGACTGGCGACCTTCTCGCCTTCCCAACGCAGCGACAATCCCACGCACACTCGCTGGTGTGGTCCTGGATGAGGGCAAAGACGCACCGGATGACGGCAGGGGAGTCTCTTGATATCGACAGGGAGCTCCCCGCTAGTGGTACGCAGGATTCCTATGGCGACCCACACGGACTGCTTCCGCTCGCGTGTCTTTGGGCTTTTTGTGGAGAGGGCCCCAGCTGGCTCTTATCACCTCATATGCCCATCAGATATCGACGACAGTACGAGCATGATAAGGCAATTCGGACCCAGTGTAACGTTCATTATCCGACCTTCCTCCTTCGGCCGCCCTTTCGCCTCTTCGTGCCTGGCTTCTGCAACTACTTGGCGTTTTTCAGCCTGGCAAGCACACGACGGCTGACCACCTCCAGTCTGCTTTAGGACTACGCAGCGGCGGCTGAGGTCTCAGAATACCGACCTTCCTGTTCTCCCTGCACGTCGACCAAAAAGAACCACAGAATCTGGCATTTGCACAGTGAAGAGTCTCGAGCTGCTGGACCCGACTCCATGGTCCAAGATTACCTGGGAGTGCCTGGGCTACTTGCCGAAGTGGATCATGAACAGCCCAGGACGGGGATCCGCGGATTAAGGACGTCTCGACATGTATTGCGCGGCTCGCGTGCTTGCGTGTTCGAGAACCACTCGCATCAATTGGTCGCTCGGCTCGGCTGTCTGTGAGGGTGCAGCAACATCATTTATAGACCATCAGGAAGTCAATTGGACGGCTCTGAGTTTGAAAACATCACTACAACACCTGACCTGACTCGAATATACTCGGGCTTGAAGTTAACGCTGCCCTTATTAGAGGTGCAGTGGCGATCAGTACGGCCCGTCCGAGATATAAATGGCGAGCCTATGAGCATCATGATATGGCAATTTGCATCGTACCGTGGGGGATGGCCATTCTTCGATCAGCGTTCTGGAAGCATAATAGGAACCTTCGAGGCCATGCAAGGGCTTCCCAGCCGCAGCCGACGCAAGATGGTCATGCCGCGACGTTCTTTTACAGAGCCTATCAATTTGTCCGGATTGCCGAAACTTCTGAAATTGATAGACAGCTTGAGGATTCATGTTTCGAGGATGTGTTGATACGAGCAATTGGCTGCTCGTCTGCTTTGAGTTGGCCGCACCGCAGGAAGGGAAGTGGCCTGTCGGGCTACGGCACAACAAGGAAGAAGTACGACCGACATGCCAGATCCTTATCAGGATCCCTGACTCAACTTTCTCAGGGCTGGCATCGACTCGTCCTGGCCTGCCATATCTGTACGTACGATGGCAAAATGGGGAATTGGGGATGCGTCGCAAGGCATGGACGCCACTTTACACGATGTGGGCCTCATGGAGGGTGGAGCACCTGAGCACCGAGGGTCACTCCGGAAGAAGGTGTCGAATTCCACTGCATGCTGCGGACCTTGGACCTGAGATATAACCTCGATACTCTCCTAGATCTTATTCACCATGGTCGGCTCCCTTCGTGCTCTCGGTCCAACCTGTTTTCTCCACATCAGCCATCTTGTCCACGATCTTCACGAATCGTGACAAGACACATTCAAGATGAGTGAGTATCTCGCCCCTAGAATCAACTTATCAAGGGCGTCCATATATCACCCCAGTATCGTCTCACAGCCGGCTGACTATGGATGCAGCGAAAGGTCCAGCAAACCAGACGGGCATCGAGGCTCACCTCACACAAGGTGAGGCCGTGATCATGCCACCCGTCACAGGCACAGGTCCGCCTGCCGTGCATCCCGCGGTCGGCACTGCACCCGAGAAGACCGCCGCATACGACGTGACCTCCCAGAACTCTGAGGTAGCCGGCGATGTCTGGGACTTGGAGCACTATCCTCTTCCCACCGCCGAAGAGCGCCTCACGCTTCGAAAAGTCCCGGACAAGATCCCGAAAATCGCCTACATTCTCTGTGTGGCTGAGTTGGCTGAGCGTGCGTCTTATTATGCGACGACCGGTGTCTTCGCAAACTTTATGGAGTATCCTTTGCCTGATGGCGGCAATGGCGCCGGTGCTCCTGATCCGAACGACTCTAACGGTGTCGCCGGAGCGCTGGGCAAGGGCGTCCAATTCGCGTCAGCCTTTGTGCTGCTCTTCAACTTTCTGGCCTACATTTTCCCCATTCTCGGCGCGTGGGTCGCTGACACAAAGCTCGGTCGCTACAACACCATCATGGTGGGTGCCGGTATTGGTGCCGTTGCCCACGTGATCATGACGGGCGGTGCAGCTCCTTCGGTATTGCAGAACGGCACTGGCATTGCTCCTTTCATGATCTCTTTCTTCATGCTCGCAGCTGGCGCTGGTATCTTCAAACCCAATGTCGCTCCCACCGTCCTCGACCAATACACCCACCAGCGCGAGTACACCAAGATCTTGCCGTCTGGCGAGAAAGTCCTTGTTGATCCCGAGACTACCATCCAGCGCATTATGGTTATCTACTACGGCTTTATCAATGTCGGCGCTTTCTTCGCTCTCGCCTCGACTTATGCCGAGAAGTATGTTGGGTTCTGGTTGGCATTCCTGCTGCCCACTATCATGTACACCGGAGTCATCGTGGTCTTCGTCGGAGTCCGCAAGAAGATCATCAGGAAGGCCCCCATGGGCTCCGAGCTGAACGACTTCTTCAAGATCACCGCCCTCTGCTGCAAGGAGAACAAGTTCATGGTCTGGAAGAAGGGCTTCTGGGACGCAGCCAAGCCCGAGGTCCTGGCCGAGAAGGGCAAAACCGTCAAGTGGAACGCCAAGCTGGTCCGTGACGTCGGCCGCACCTGGGCTGCCTGCCAGATCTTCTTGTACATCCCCCTTTACCAGCTGAACGACGGTGGAATTGGCGCCGCGCCCTCCAACCTGGCTGGCTCGATGACGCTCAACAACGCGCCCAACGATCTGCTCTCCAACTTCAACTCTCTCACCATCATCATCTTCACGCCCATCTTCGCCTACGGCCTGTACCCGATGCTGCAGCGCATGGGTTGGAAGTTCGGCTCCATTAAGCGCATGGCCATCGGCATGTTCATTGCGGCCGTTTCGGGCATCTGCGGTGGCATCGTGCAACTTTACGTCTACAAGACCAGCCCGTGCGGTTACAACGCCTCCACATGCGAGACTGGCGTCAGCCCTATCTCCGTGTGGACCGAGCTGCCGATGATCTGCCTCGGCGCCATCTCCGAGATTCTCGTCAATGTCACTTCGTATGAAATTGCGTACGCCCGCGCGCCGCAGAACATGAAGTCTTGCGTCTTCTCAATCTGCTTGTTCATGACCGCGCTGTATGCTGCGCTTGGCGAGATCTTGACGCCTGTCATTCAGGACCCCTACCTCGTCGTAAGTGCCTTTGACACCATCCCATCTTCCTTGTTTGTAAATAATAACACCGCGTCTTTTAGTGGATATGGATGGGTCCCGCCATTGCGCTGTTTGTCCAGACGGCTATCTTCTGGTGGCGCCACAAGGGCATGGACGATGCGCCTTACATGACTTACGATGACGATGACGAGGCTGAGTCTGCTGAGCATCTTAAGAGCAATGGAGAGCAGCAGTCGCTTGAGCTCTCCGAGAAGAAGCACGAACTTTAGAGCTGTGATACCCGCAGTAGAGAGGGGTCGTGGCGAGTTTCAAGCCTGTTGTGTATACTTGCCATCAGATCTCGCTGCTGCTGTGTCAGGAGCTTAGACTTCAATTTAATGTGATACCCTGAAGCATTGCTAGATGTTTGTGTATTACTTGGTATTCGTCTATTTATGTGCGAATCCTGGGCGAGCCTGCCCTCTTCCTTTCCCAATGAATTCGTTACATTCCTACTGCCCTGTGCCTTTCCGCTTTGGTATTCTGTTTTGTGTGTTTCCGTCTTTCTTTTGTATATCTAATCTTTGCGCAAGAAAGAGCCAAAGTCAGCGGACAATATAATTGTTTCTGCTCTAGTGACTGAAGCATCTCCTCTACCTACTCCTACCAGATCTGTTCCTCGTCGCTATGTTTCTGAGCTTGAGACTCATCAGGCTCAGGCTTTCTGCCCTTAGGTTTACCGACCTCGGTCTTCACAGCCTTGCCAACCTTCTTGGCCTTGGGCTGTTTGTCATTGCACTTCTCGATCTTCGCCTCCCCAGCCTTGTCGTCTTTTCCGGCCTTCTCATCCTTGTCAACCTTCTTGTCCTCTCCAGCAATATCGACTTTCTTCTCGTTCTTCTGCTTCCGGGCAGTGAAGGTGCCAATGCGTGTGGCTTGCATGCAAAACTGCTAGTAGGCGAGGTCTTGCATCAGCTTGTTGTTGCCTTTGTCAGAAGCCTTCTTGCGGGATTTGGCCGCCTTGGTCGTGAGGGTCATCCAGTCTCCGCCATCGGTGTCTTCCTCGTGGTTATCGGTAGTGCTGACATCTGGAGTACTGAAGGAAGAATTATTGGTGGGAGATGCGACGCGCTTGAGCTGTGGCTGAGCGACGAGCCGCTCGACATTGGTGTCGACGATGCCAGCGGTTGTATCACGGCCATGACCACTGGTGTCGGAAGCACAGTCGGATGGGCTGGTGGCGAAATGGGAGCCGTATGTAGGAAGGAATTCGCTTGGGCTGGCTTCCTTGGGCGCACGGCGTTTGGTCTTGCGGCGCTTGGGCTTACTGGTGATGTTCTGCTCAGGGTTGCCGCCGACGTCCAGACTGGGGTTAGTAGCGGGATTGCGTCGGACTGTGGTTTGTTTAGCGACGACTACATCGTTTACACCGCTGCAGTCGGCTTCGATGATAGGAGAGGAGTTCTCGGTACTATTGCCTGCGGTGTCGATGCTCAGGTTTACATTGACAATCCTTGCGTCTGGAACGTAGACGTATATGATGACGGCTGCCACAAACAGGACGATGGTGGCGATATTGATGGTATTGCAAGCTACTACGACGCCAACGTGGGCGATAAGATTGCCTGTAGTGATCGCGCCTACAATAAAGGCCAGGGAAGCAGACTTGACATAAATCTCCATGTTCTGATGTTGTTGAACTTTGATGTTGTTGAATTGTGGTGTGGTAGGAATTGTGTGATTATGGGAAACCCAGAGGAACTTCCTGTTTGTTTGGTTTGGCGAAACACTTGTATGATAAACAGAAGAGAGAAAGGAAGAACGTAAACCACTGTGTCTGTGAGATTTTGAATCTGGTCAGAAGTGGGTCAATTTGTGTGAAGTAAGGTGAGGTAAAGTGAATTCAACAGTGTTGGCTTGGGAACACTTCACTGTTTAATCGATGTCAACTCTCTATAAATGATACTGGCAACCTGGAAACCCAGAGAGCTTAAGGTATGTAGAGTGAAATGGGTGTTCCTTCATGTTCTACACAGAATTAAACAAACACCCATCTCAAAGAATTTGAATTAAAGCAATGAAACTACCAAGTACTTCGCCCATTCCTTTCAAACTGCACAATATGCTCATGATCTACTTTTTCAGAACATTAGCAAGAATAGAAATCTCACCAAAAAAGTCTTGAAATCTCAATTTCTACCTGAATAGGTATGTAATGTTTCCTCTCGTGGAGCACACATTATATGATGCATGGCGACTTTACTATTTGATACTTAGTACTAGTCGCATGCATTTCACTCACCAAGGCCTGCGCTACTTGATGAAACATTGACAAAGATTTAATCTAATATCTGTAGAGAGAAATATGCAAATTTATTGTTTCTTTATCCTGACTATTTCTATTCGCTGAAGTCTCCCAAGTATCCTCTGTCAAAATGGCTGGCGATTTCTCAACTACATTTCTGCTTTTGCGAGTAATCGCTGATAATAGAAAGTTGGAGCCAGTCCTGCAGCCCCAGACCGTCCATTTTTCCAAGATTGCCTTGCGCAGCGGCACCTTTCTCACTTGCTGATATCGTTCGATTTGTCTCGACAGAGCAGTCTTCGGAGCTGGCGGTGCGTCCACGCACCGGCTTCTCATGAAGAGGGATGCGTAGTTCGAATCTCGCACGACGAGGCTGGACCTGGCTGGTAGAGAGATCAGTGACTGACCGCACGAGAGCCTCGGAGATTTTAATGGACCTTATAGCCAATCTGACCCATGTTGCCCCGTCTTGAATGGCTTGCAGCCTGAAGATGCTGTCGTTGAGAAAAAGTCCTCAGGTCACAGCACTTCTGGCCGAAACATACGGCCGAAATGTTCGCCTCGTGAGGTGTCAATATTGAACATCGTACCAGAGCTGCTGAATTATACGCTGACCGTTGTGTGTGTACCACTTCTGCCTTATTACAGTCGTGTATCGCTTCGAGGCTACCTCGGCTGCTGGCCGCAGTCTCTCCACGTCACCGCCATGCTGCAGCACCGACCACTCTCTTCAAGGGCGTCCTTGCGTTCTTGAGGTTGGCAATCACTTGCGTGACTGGCGCGAGGTTGACGAGCTGGGTTCGGAATCGAACGTGAGGCTTGGTATGTAGTAGACGAAACTGGCTGGTGTATGCAAGTGGCGAGCAAGACGAGATCGAAGGGAGTCTCTTCCTGGATGCGCGTTACAGCAGATCAGCCATTGTCGAGGATCCTGGGCTCAGGCGTTGTCCTAGGTGTGGCTGACAATTGCGACACTCATTGATGACACGCTCGAGACGTAGGCCAGCTGGCAGCCAGAGGACGTGAATAACACCTGGGACCTTCAACTACTCAGGTGGCCTTGAGGTCACTATCAATTGGAGGTACACCAGTCTTCAGGTCGGTCCCATGACCGTCTGGCCCCGTTCGCCGTTGGGGTTGATTTAATGCCTTCCCTCCTTCCACCAGCCCAACCCCTGCGCACCTTTCATCCAACGCATCTGCCCAGGTGCTTTATGTAGCCCAAAGACACAACCAGATCAACAATGGACAAAGAAAAGTCACGGACGGAGCGGCCATGGCAAGAGGCTTTGAGCGGCTGAGTCCTTCGGTCCCCTCGGGGATCTGGGTTTGATTCCCGGCCGTCGGCGGTTGGTGTTATTTTTTCCAAACTTTTGTCTGTCGTATAGGTATTTTTTTGCGTTTTGCCATTTGATTCGGACGTCTTGTTCTCTTTTAGAACTCCACTTTTCCATCCCTGAATGCTGGTGAGCCGCCTATAGGGCAATCGCCTCTACGGGTTGATCTCCTTTGAGGTAATAGCATCAATAGCTTATCATAGCCAGAGAGGCATCGAGAAATCAGGGTTTTCGCGAATATCCGTTGCTTTTGATACCATACCGTCTTCATCCTCCAGCTCCGTCACGTTGAAGGCTTCGCGCGCCCGGGCCCTGCTTTCCCACGACGCTCGCGCAGCATCGCGAGCATCGTCGATGATTCTTTCCAGCTTTAGCCTTTTGCCACAAACTTTACGACCGTACAATTTCATAAACCTACCGACCGTCTCTTGATCTTGAAAGTGAGCGTATCTTTGGCTGCTTGCTTCTTCGACGCATGTTTCCGTCGTCGTCTTTTGATGCCTCCCGCCGACATCTTCCCCCGACGTCTTTCTTGGAGATGTTCCATCCAATATCGCGCAATTTTCTGCATGATTCACCACTCCTACCGCTTTCGGTTCAGTGGATGAGCACCGCAGAAAATTTCAGAGACTGTCCGGGTCATTTATGCGCTCTAGCATTGTACTCGATCTCTCGTCATTCCCGTTGCAGAACTGGAGGCTGACCATGTGAGGAAAATCGTTTTGTGGGGGCCTATCGCCCCAGAATGGTCTTTTGCGAGGTCCCTTGGGGATAGCTTTGGAGTACCCCAACATTCTCATGATCGCCGTTTGCATCAGGACCGGCCACGCGTGTGCTGGTTTGAAGCCTGCCGGTTTTGACAGCAGCTGTATAAGAGTACCAAGTTTGCGCACAGCGTCCATCCCCGGTGAGTGATTGCTACATGGCTGCAGATGGCGTTTGTTGAAGCCAACCTCAAGCATCGCGTCCCGAAGTCCTACTCTGTTGAACAATGTAGCAACGTCAATCTAGCCAGATATATGCTGGGCGACTCTTGGGAAGAGTTAGCAAGCGTAGACGACCAGAAGAATTTGGTGAGCTTCCTGAGAGATGTCGTCGCGGTTCACGTCTCTGTTAGCCAGGAGCCTGGTCACCAGTTCCTGTGCCAAGTCCGTTTTCATCATCTCCTGGACACTGCCAAACTTGAAGGGCTCCTAATCACGCCACTCACACGAGAGGAAGTGAGCGCGAATATTGTGTTGCCTGTTTAGATCTGTCAGATCCACACACCCTCGCGGCACTGTGGTTATCGGTTGGACGAAGAAGACGCAAAGCCGACGCTGCTGACTCCGCGTCGCATGCCTTCGAGTCCCTCGACATCTAGCCCAAGAACGATAGTCCTGCGAGACGTTGACCGAGCACGGAACTTTCTAAGTGAATTCTGCGGATTTCGGCGTTAGTACCTCGACCAGGTCACTATCCTCAGGACGGTTGTTCAACTCACCATTTTCCGATTCAGAAACAGGTCTCGAACTGAAATCTCGGCCGATCCCACCATGATCATTCTCGTCGATTTGAGTTCAGATGGACAGGCAAGCGATGCTGCGCTAGGGTCTGTTGTAAGAAAAGTTGATGTTTCGCGAGCGCCAGTTTGTTGGAGTGTGGATGGAATATTTTGTCTGGACGGTCGGCAATAAATATCGGGTTATCAAAAGAGGCAACTACTACGCTAAATATTTTGAGGTATGGTAGGATCTGATCAAATGATTAATGGATGTTGTGGGCGATCCGATTAGACCTAGCGCGCCGGCTAGTCCTCAGGAGTCTCTGCGCGAGTAGCTTCGCGACCATCTCGCTTGCGAATTCCACGACCTCTTTGTACAAGTCCCAACAGCCGGAGGGCTCGCATTTTACATATTCGTGGCCGCCTGCTCTTGATTTCGCCGCATCTCCAAATGTTTCTTCTTCGGCGCCTCGCTGCGCTTCGTCTTCTCCGCTACCAACGCCTGCGTCTGGTTCAATTTCCCTAAGCCGCAGCTATGATCCGCCGTGCGTTTCTCCAGGCGGGCTCGTCGTGACAGGTGAGTCTCCTCGCTCACACCCATACATAGGTCTTACCCTCAGGCTCTACCACCTTGGCCTGCTACTCGTCCCCCTTCTTGTCCTCCAGGGCTACCGCTGATGACCTGCCACCTAGGCACTAACCTTGACCAGTATGAAGTGGCTTTAAGTGTTAGTCGCGGGGTGATTGAGTCTCTGCCTGCAGTCTGTTACCTTAACAGCGCTTCATTTGAATTAAATAAAGAGAGAGACCATGTGTTCCTGGCGAGGATATGTAAGCTTGCATGATTGTGTAACGATGTTTGAATGTGTGGGTGCAATGCCAATGTGATAAAAAGGATGCCACAGGGAAACAAAGAAAGGTCACACATACACATCGTAAATAGCGATATCAGCTACGGCTTGTGAGGAGCCAGCTGAGAGTTTCAACATGCTGGCTCGGAAGTCATGGAGAACCTAGCCAGACTGCCCATGTGACAAGGCTTGATCCACCGGCAGCTGGTATCCGAACAGCTTATAAGGCTCGGCCAATCTGGCGTCTCTTCATATCACGACTCAAGCCGTGCATACTGCAACTCACGTGCTCTTAGCCGATCTCACGCCACGAATTATTTGTCTCGTGGTACCCAACACTCGATTCTCAGGTGCTATACTGTAGTCTTTTGTAATCTCGAGACGGACATTGCGTTCAGCCTTAACCTCGAGGTTGGGAGTCTGAGACAACGCACACTGTATGCACCTTCTCGGCAAAAAACGAGAGGAAAAAAGTCGTTAATTTGATGCAATCAGTTGATACTAGACGATGCGATTGCCCAGTTGATCAATGACGAAAGTAGGCCTCACCTTCTGGAGAGCCTACTCTAGCCTCGAGAAGCATCCCGTTCCCGGTCCTTCAAACGATCTAAATAATAATCTGTGATGTATTTCGGGCCATAAGAATTATCAATGCAGCTGAATCGGGATTGGAAGCCTCCCCTTCATCGACTACAGATTTCTAGTGATGATACCGCCTGCTTGCCGCTAAGAGGCGGTGGCCCGGCTTATGAATGCTACGACGGAACCTCGGGAAGATGCCAGGTCTTGTATTGACGATTTGTCTGGATTTCTTGGTATTTCTTGAAAGTCTGCCCAATATCTAACAACACGGCAAAAATGAAGTCCATTTGGATGTGAGCACACCGTGCAGCCGGAAGTGTGTGTCGGGCGGAAGAGTTAACCCGGGATGCAACAAGTTTGACCCACTGGTCCCACAACGTACGGGCCATGTGGGGGAGTATCATCGCGACGTTGAAACTTCGTAGAATTACTGCTATTACTTTTCTCGTAGAACCTGCTTACGCGGTTCAGTCGTGATCGACGTATACGTCCAAATAGAACTTCCAAGCCGGGAAAACCGCTTTATTGCCCGAGATCTACACCCGCGGCACCTTGCAGTATGCAAGCATTGAAACCAGACAGGGGAGAAAGTACCATGCTTAGTGGGCACATGCTTTGTGTTAGCCAAACTAGATTTTGTTCATTTCTGACTAAACATATTTGGAGACTACCGAATACTTGATCTTTGGCGGTCTTGATCTGTACATGTTCTGGAGCATGCCGAGCACTTCTCAAGACTTTAAACCCCCACCCCTTTATAAAAGTATGGGACTGTGCGGCAGCTAGGTAGGACGCTATCGAAACACATTTTGACCGCGCAAGGGGCGAGAAGCACGGAGAAATTAGTGTTCACAACAGAAAACTGCTGGTGACAAATCACTTAGTGTGGAAGTGTCTATTATCGACCCACGATGATGACGAAGCTGTTGATTTGAGACTAAAACGGTAACAACATCTGCTTGGCATCAAGGCAGGACACACACCCTGGTACTGAAGTTTTATGCTTGATTTTGAAGTTAACTAAGGGGAGAATTGTGGAACTAGGCAACTTGAACGATATATCAACTTCCTCGAAGGGTGTGCACCAGATGTTGTTGTGAAGATCTGCAAACTTATCATTTGGCCGGTCCCAACTGATTCTTTTCTTTTCTCACTTAATAATCAGATACTGTCGCCGGACGCTCAGATACCATGGCTGACCCTTCGTCATCGAATCCAAAGCGCTCGTCGAGGTTTTTGATACCTCGCAGTGTTGTTGATCCGAGAGGCTCGATTCTTGCTTATTCGGACCGTCCGACCAGCACCGTATACCCATTCCAAGGTCCTCGACTTGCCCCTGAGCAAAGCACATTTGATGAAGATGACGAAAAGCCCTTGACGAGATATGACACGATTGATGAACTGAAGGAGGATAATTCGAGCATACTCAGTGGCAATAATGAGCAAGAGCAAGTCCTCGGAAGCACAGAACTTTTTGACAAGGACGGCAATATCAGACTCGTGCCGGTAGGTCAATCCAAACTCCAACAACTATGAGATCTTCTCGACTGAGACTAAGCATAGACTCCGTCGCCCAATCCAAGAGGTATGCATTCCAAAAAGATATGAGGGTTCGACATCGACGAAGCTCCATGGATGATTGTTGACATTGTTCAGACCCATTGAATCTTCCGGAGTGGCGGAAATGGCTAGCCATTGGTAGCATGTGCTTCTGTGAGTTGGAAAAGATATAACAAGCGACTGTAGTGGTTTACTCATCCATCATGTAGTCGGTTCCATCTCCTTAGCAGCGGAGATCGCAGTGGCTGGTTTGACGCCCGTCTTCCTTCTCGAATACTCTGGGGTCGACCCGCCATCCGTGCTCAAAACCGCCAACATGGCAAGCAATCCCGATCCCCTCGCTCTTGTCCCACCTGGACATACACCGGTGTCTCTCGCCAACATAGCGCTGCTGGCAACCATTCCTATGCTTAGCAACGGCTTCGCAACCTACCTCCTCGTACCTCTCTCAACTGCAATCGGCCGACGTCCCGTCCTGCTTCTGACTTCCACTCTATCATGGGGAGCCGGATTCTGGGCCGGAGCCAGCACATCCCTCATGAGCCACGTCGCAGCCAGAGTTTTTCACGGTCTTGGTTCTGGAGCGGTAGAGGCTCTCTTGCCGCTGATTGTTGGTGATATTACGTTTCTCCATCAGCGAAACAAGGCCATTGCCGCCATTTTCTCGGCTCAGGTATGCTTGCGTACTCCACGTTGCGCCGCTTAGCTTGTCCAAACTGACATCGTCAGGGACCTATGATCGTGCTATTCGGCATTCTAGCTCCCTATATCTCCACGAATGCTACCTGGCGATGGGTCTATCTCATTACGTCTGGTATTGGCATCTTCGCCTGGCTGTTTTTGATCGCTTTCGTGCCAGAATCCAGACGCATGCGTTCCACGGAGGAACTTTGTAAGTCATCCCATAAACTCACTGTCCTACTCAAGCTGTTGCTACATCGTTTAGCTGATAAAAAAAAAAAAAACAGCTGGCCAGCGGCTTTGGCCTGTTGAACCGGGCGAGACCCGCACTGCACTTGACATCACGAAATACGGCCGCCGCACAATGTGGGACGATATCGGCGTCTTCAATTTCGGCTACGAGTGGAAAGAGGCAGGCAGCCAGATGATAGCTACATTCAAGACCATTGCTTTTCCGGCGATCGTCTGGGCTACTCTGCTTCAGACGCTGTTTGGTATCACCCTGGGAGTCGCTGGCCAGGCAACGTCTTTCGCTCTTCTTGCAGCTGGGTAAATGACCCGATCAAGACCCTGACGAATATGCAACGATGCTGACCACAATACTGCTGCAGCGTTCCTTTCGAACTCACTGGTCTGAGTAACCTCACCAGCATTGTCACCACCGTTTTTATTTTCCTCGTCGGTGGAACACTCTCAGATAAGATAACTTTGATGATCTGCAAACGCCGAGGAAATCGAGAGCCGGAATACCAGCTTCCCAACCTCATGCTTCCCATTATCTTTGGCATCGCTGGTTCTCTCGTCTTCGGCTATGCAGACCAGTTCCACTTGCATTACGGCGTCGTCCTGCTCGGCAACTTCCTTCTTACAACGGCGCCTCTCATGGCTGCTCCTGTGATTCAGAGTTTTGTAATGGAAAGCTACCCACAGTGGGCAGGGTCAGTCTTCCCTCATGTTGCCAGCTGCAAAACCCTCATTGAATAGTATGCTTTGCTCACACTCATATACAGACCCGTACTGACTAATGTCTCCACTCTGCGTGTATTCACGAGTTTCTACTTTTCGACACAGTCCACCACCTGGATTTCTCAACTCGGTAAGCACCCCCTGTTGCTTCGAGTAGTAGCTAGCTAACAATGTTGAATTCAGGAGCCTTCACCTTCATGAGCTACATTGCCGTCGCTTTTGCTGCTGTAGCTGTCGGCATTCCCCTTCTGTTCATGTACGGAAAGCCCATTCGCGCCTGGACTTCCGGCAGAGTCAACAAGAAGCGAGCTAAGGAGGGACCATGGCTCTCGAAAAGCCGCTGACGCGCACGAGATTGCTTCAGGCGCGGTGGATCCACACTGTCTGTATGGATGCGTCTGTTATGCAGATGCCTGCAGTCTTCTTGCTGTGTACATAATCTCAGCCTAAGCTAACCAGGGCAGTCGAGCGCGAGACTGTAAGGTTATCCAGGTGAAGATTAGTGTGACTGGAGATGAGGCGCGTGTTGTCGCTGAGGGTTCTGAAACTTGCTCTGCATGATGTCTGTATAATTTAGAAAGGCCGGCTGAGTGTTATCACTAAAGAAACCGTTGTGTAGGCTGTCTGATGATCTGAGTCCAGATACCTCCCACAACGTCTATTCCGCTGAACCACTTCTATGACAAACTATGATGTGTCTCGAACATCTATAGAAAGCGAAACCCAGACTCTCAACCCTGTCCCGATCGCACGGCAATGGTCTGCTCATCTTGCTGTATTCACGTTCCCGGACCATTCCAGTGTTATTTCCCTCAGCTAAACCACTCAATGATACGTTGCACTGCATAAATGTCCCGTCTAAT
Source organism: Plenodomus libanotidis (assembly GCA_022609195.1). Taxonomy (NCBI): domain Eukaryota; kingdom Fungi; phylum Ascomycota; class Dothideomycetes; order Pleosporales; family Leptosphaeriaceae; genus Plenodomus; species Plenodomus libanotidis. The sequence goes on from JAGKQA010000269.1 coordinate 31,728, forward strand.
CTGTCGCACATCTGTGAAAAGGATCACCAAGACCGTGAAATGGAGGGCATGGCCTTGAAGCCCTGCATGGAACAGCGTCCGCCCGCCTGCGTCCTTTTCAAGTGTTGCAACAATGATGCTGGTGAAGGAATTGCAAGAGAACACACTATTTTCAGACGGCCGGCTGATGAAGTGTTGCGGGACAGATCAAGATTTGGGGTAGGCATGTCCCTTGGGAAGGGCCATCAGTCAAGTCTGCAGTTAAGTAGCGGAATCTTGGAAATATCCCAGGCAGTGTCTGCCTAGGCAATACCGACGTCAGGCACCCAAGCATTTTAGCAGGTCGCCAATACTGGGATCGGAAGCCCGAAACAACATCGAAATCAGTCTACTAAAGTCTGTATTTTGACGTCGGGTAAATATCCTCTCGTGCCTGGGTGGCCCCGGTTTGGGTGCGATACAGGCGGCGCTACGCCGGCGCAACTAAGGCCAATCAGGTATTGAAATCCGGGGCCGCAAAGGCTAGTAAGTGCTCAAGTGGCAACTCATTTTCGCTTTTCATTGAGGGTCCAATGACGAAAGCCTTGGACCGAGTTTGATAATTTTGACAAATCCGACCTGTGTCATGACTTTGGGTCATGTTATCAGCCCCTGACTTCAACAATTCTTTGTCGAGGGCTTCAGGAGAAAGCCGGCTTTTCAGACGAATGTATACTTTCGGGCTTACCGTCCTGATTTGGACATGTTCAAAATTGACTTTTTACACGAGTTGCTCGATAACTCTGGTACTTGTTGGATACATGAAACGGCCTTGGAACTGCCAACACCTCTCAATGCATGGTGCTCTGAATCACATTACGCCCTCCTATGGTCAGACACGTCTCAATCATATTATCGGTACCGGCTTTTGCTTCAGGGGCGAAGGTTCGTGGTCTGTAATAGTGAAAGCTTCGGAAAGTCGGTTTCTATAGACCATGTATCAGATAACTATGCCGAACACTCGCTATTATGACTTTTGGCTTCGAACCCTTTATGGTCGAGGTCGTTCAGATGTACCAGGCTCGACGTGTCCGGGTCCTGGTAATGCACAGTGTAAGATCGTTGATATATGATGCCCGGCCTCGTTGGTCTGGACGCACTTCCAACACTGACGTCCGCATATCCCGTTGCTTTCGACCTGGGACCTGTCGATTTATCGCCCCAAGATTTGTTGTTGCTGTAGCCACCGTAGGCTCGCGAGTTGCCGGACAATATGGGGAAGACTCTCAACAACAGGAGTCGAAGTGTTGGCATGGATGCACATATGATGCCAACGTTGACCTCGATCGTCGACCATTGAGATGCCATCAGGTTGTCGTAGGTTGGATTTGTGGAGCTTGCGAAAGTAGATAAGGATTGCAGACGGACTACACTGATCACGGTGACACTGCCGGGCATATTAGCAGCGTTCTAGGTGCATCGCATCACATGCCACGTATAGATCCGATACTTACAAGGTTCCCGTGCAGAACATGATGGCAACTCCGACCTTCTTTTTGAAGTGCAATTGCAGCGTCCTAAGTTGTGCCAAAGGTATGGCGAGCATCCAAACGTCAAGAATGATGGACGTTACTCCGTTGGCCCATGCAATGGCGTTCGTGCTGAGACAAGTGCCTCCACCTTGCCCGTCCCAGTTTGTCCACACGTAGCTTATTGGCTGACACTGGAACAATGCGACCAAGATGAAAGCAATGCCCCAGGCGGCATTGTAGGCGATAGTCCCCCAGAGAAGCATGCGTACACGCTTGTTCGGGAAGATCTTCAGGTAGAAGAACAGCAACGACATCTTGAGCAGGCACAATTCCAGGAAGTATGTCCATGTCATGAAGTAGAACCAATACGCGAAAGCTGTGATTTGGTGAGGCGTCAGGGTCCAGACGTCTCGTCCCAGGCCGTTTGCAATAGTTCCAAGCGTGGTCATGGCAGTTCCGGAAGTTCCAACCAAAATGCAGCCGAGAATGCACCAGTCGTCCATGGTGGGAGCCGTTTTCGCTATGAATATCCTGTGGTACAGTCGTAAAAGAAGGACAGCACCGGATACGCAGCCCATAACAATGGACACGATGTTATAAGCTGGTCCTTCATCCCGAGGTGCCACGCCACATGCTGTATTCGTGACATTTTTCGTTGCTGAGCCACTGGTGAGCCACAAAATCGCCAAACAACTCTCATCTGAAGGTCGACTTACTCAGTCCCTCGATGACGGTGCAATTTTGTATTACACACGTGGTCACATCTGCTTGTAGTGCTGCGTTTGTACACATGCAAGCGGTGTCGGTACATCCCGAGGTTACGAGATTCGTTTCAACACAGGAAAGCTGTTTGAGAAGTTAGCACCGACTCACGACTTTCGCTACCGCTGACTGCTGTGGAGGATGGAAACGAGGGTCGAGTCAAGATCACCCAGTGCCCAGACTTACTCCACATGCTGGCAAAGCCGCTGCCAGAGCCGCCAGTTCTGAAGCTGCATCTCGTCTGTTGCTTTGTCCCAAAACCAGGGGAAGGCATGCAGCGAGCAGGAGGACGAAGCTCGGCGGCAACATCGCGAAGTTGTAGAGAAGAATCAGGTTACACACTAGGAGCAGAACAAGGGGGCATGAATTTGGGACAACGGGGGACTTTCAGCACAAATATTACTGTGGTATCAATGGGTCACCCCGGGCTGTCGGAGAATTTCCAGAACGTCTCGAGAGGCCCCCCGAACTTTGCCCAGCTTTGACAATCCCAGAGCAACGAACCATAAAACCCTGGGTATCCCGACCACACGGGCATCCGACAGGTGGGCACAGCGCAGATCAATTGTGGGTCGTTGCTCCGCAGGTCATGGTACGCTAGCAGATTTATGTTGTACATCAGGGACGACATGCTTTCTCGATTGAGCTTGTGCTTTGTATATCAGCCTCCAATCGACACGTAGCCATCGCAATAGATGTTCCGACGTTCCCAAATATGTGAATATGAGAAGCCTAGCCTGTCGCTCAACTGCCCAGGACCTAGCTGACAAGCCTTCTCCAGACGGACGACACTTTACCCACTCGGCCGGGTGGCGCTGCATTCAAACCGGTTCGGCTCTTCTAGCCGCATCCAACGTTCGTGCGGCGCCATTCCAATTTGGCATACGAATCCCGTGCAGGGCACCTCTTGCTTAGTAGCTTTTAGTCTAGTTTTGGGCTATGAGCTGATAGTGGATCGCTGCCACACAAAAAGCATCCACCACTTACAGCATGCAGGCCGAGAGCCTGCAGCAGTGCCCAGGTGGATCGTCGCTGTACGCCAGGGAGATTAACCGTGGTTGCCGTTCACCTGCAGCTGCAGGGGGCTCGCATGGCCGACGCCCCTGCGTCTGACAATGGCAATGTCTCCGATCGGGTTTTATGTGGTACCAGTATGTGGTGTGCGTATGCTTTCCAATTTCCATGTGGGTGGGTGGCCTTGCCCTCTCAATCCGCCTCTAGTCCAAATCGGTCCTGCTGCCGGTGGCCGCCGAAGTTCAATTCTCTTTGTGTTGAGCTTGTGGTGATGACACACCTGCAGAGTTCGCGGTCCTGTAGACCGGCAGGACGCTTGGGCAAGGTCCCATCGGTGTGATTTTTTTTTGGAATCGGCAATCAATTTCTGAGCGCTCCTGGCGCTTGAGCCTTTGGAGTGGATCCGGTGGGTTTGCGATAAAGAGACCATGATTCCACGCACGCTCGAAAAAGAAACAGATACTTATAGACGAGCCGCAATTAAGTGCCTACATATCAAGCTGGCGCGGAAGATGCCTAGACTCGCGTAATTTCGTGCCTTCACAGCCGCTTCCACACCATAACGTTCCAAGGCTGTCTTACAAGGCACCAATCCTGACGCACAAGTTTCAGTGGAGGAAATCAACATTACCTAGGTATGTTCCGAGGAGATTATTTTCAGGCGAGAAGCAGTCTCACACAGTGTCTAGACCCATCTACTATCTATATAGTAGAGCTTGTCATGAGGGCCCCTTTTTAAGATGGAGCGAGAGGCTGATGTCGAGCTTCTACCAGCACAAATTAGATTGTCCGACACAATTGTGAGGCCTTACAGTAAGACAAAGTAAGGGCATAAATCGTACTACAATATACACTTCCTGCACAGACCGGCAAGTCCGGTTACCAGGCACCCGGCTCTTATGCCTGCATACTAGTAGAGGGCCAAAGTCAGCTTGAGTACGAAACGACCATGACTTGCGGCTGGACAGTCAGCTCAATTTGCATACGAACCCGAACTTGAACTGCCAATCCACAGCACCAACGTAGAACACATGAGACTGGTAATTGCAAATTACCCGTATTCGCAATGGCCTCGAACATTGAGGTCGGTTAGCACATCCGCGTTATCGTCAACCTTGCGAGTTTCAAGTAGCACACGTGACTTGAGGATCCATAGGAACGTAGCGTGCAGGCGCTTCTCGGAATCCGAGATTCTGTCACAAACCTTTGGCGATTCAGAGCTGGGGTTGGGTGAGTTATCATTCTGGCATCCGCTCATCCCGCGTCCGGGACCGGATCGACAGACCCGCCGCGCTATGGAACAGGAGTTGTGGAGTTGAAAAAATCGGGGCAAAGTGTCAGTGTGTCGACGCCACGCCGTCGGCTACGAACCGGCTCCCCACGGAAGAGGGACATAAGGAGGCATACTGGTTTCGGTACATTCCACATGCTACGTTCAAGGACATCCATGCTTGTCATTCTTTGACTCTATTAAAAAACATGAACGTGGCTCAGGAGACGTGGGCGAGCTGGCAGTCTGTGCATTTGGCCAGGTGGACTTGACTTCGCACAAAGGTCATGAGATCCCATGCTATCCAGTACTGATGAGAAGCTGATATTGGATTCCGGACTTGCGCACACAATCCTAAGTCCGTCATATCGCCGTTGGCATCTCTCAACATTTCAAGCGGATCCACCATCCGATCATCAACAAACAAGCGCACAAGACCTGCCAAAGCTATCAAATCTGTGCGAGGACCTGTCATCTCATGAACTGGTCTGTGACATACCATTGACGCAAGGATATGCAGTACCCGCAAACCACCCACCATGCTTGCGGTCATTGCCTCGCTGCCCCCACACATTGTCTGGGATGTGACCTCGGGTCTCGGCTTTCCTCGCAGTAGCAGGCGGCATGTGGGCACGTTCACCTTCACACCAAGATTACAAATCCTTCCAACCCAGCTTTCATTCTGGATCTCTCAATAAGATCTAGTGGAATTCTACTGCACGACGTGCATCCGGAGATCACATCACGAAGCGACCTCCTCCGCTGGGTACTTTCCGCCGACCAGATGCTCCACTTGTACCAGTGCATGAGGCGCTATTGCACGGATGTTATGTTGGACCGCTGTGGAAGGCAAGTGACTGCTCAATTCAGCTTGCATACGCTGTCTTCCGGGCCCGAAAGACGGTTTGTTCCAGGCTCGGAGCAGGTAAATCTTTGGAGATTGAAAGTCTGGGCTCCTAAAGTCGTCACACGCCTTACTGCATAAGACCCTTGAAACATGTGGTATATCACCTTGCATCAGAGCAGACGTTCGTATTATTATTTCTGAGCCGCGATATTGCTATCGTCGCATCGTTGAGTTTGGTTGCCAGATCTTGGTCTTGAAGGATGTGTGACTTCACGAACGTCTCTGAATTGGGAAAGAGGCAGAGAAAGTCCGAAGTACTCTTCACCTCAGTCTTGGCTTAAGCTTGAGCTGGTAAGTTATCACATTGCATTAGGACACACATTAGTATTATTATTTCTGAGCCGCGCTATATTGCCATTGTCGCGTCGATAAGTTTGGTAGCCAAATCTGGATCTTGAACCTTGGAAGAAATTGTGACTTGTGGAATGTCTTTGAGCCGGAAAAGAGGCAGAGAAAGTCCGAAGTGCTTTTCACCCCAATACTGGCTTAGACTTGAGCTGGGGAGTTATCACCTTGCATGGGGACAGACGTTTATATCATTATTTGTAAGCCGCAATACTGCCATCGCTCGTCTACCCGGCTTTCTCGTCGCATCGCGCGTTTGAGTTTGGAAGCCAAATCTGGGTCTTGAACGATTTTTGACTCTCTGAGCCGAGAAAGAGGCAGGAAAAGTCCGAAATACTCTTCGCCTCGGGCTCAATGGTGGCCTAAGCTTGAGCTTGGGAGCACTGCTTCCCCAACTTCTCATCCCACGGCCTGCCAATACGTCACACAGCACCAGAGCGACAAACGATCCGAGGACATTTCCCGTGTCTCACACTCGAAGCTCTTGAGACTCCTCATTGCCGGGATCGATATCTTCTCCCCGTTCAAGCAGATCACCGGTCTCGACAATGCACTGTATATAGCAATATACAATCAAGCGATGGGAATGTCGGCAAGCGTCAAGAGGTCAAGTCGAAATCAAGGATGCTACTTCAACATATCTTCTCAGCGCCCTGAATACCGAAAATGGAAATACAAGGGCCCCAGGGCTCAAAATTGTTCCTACCATGAGGCTGTCAAAGTTACGCATATAGTTCCTGAAAAGCATACTTATCTTGCTGTCTGCTCAGAATAGTAAGACTTGCTCCTTGAATATGACCACGAGTCTGAGTTCAGCAGGCCCTTCTTGAGTGGCTCAAATTTACACAATCACCATTATGCGAGGTGTCGTGAAGGAAGTGATCGTGCTGATCAGCGCCACCATTTTACTGGCTTCATGGCTCTGAGTCCTCTGTTCATGCCCGGGCAACAGCGTTCGTACCAGCATATCCATACTATCGAGAGAAAAAAATCTTGTTCAGCGCAAGTCACTAATTAAGTGCTCGCCGTGGAGTTCCTCGAATTGACCTCTGCTCCCCTGTACAACCGACCAGGTTCAGTTTGATGGAGCAGGTGGTTCATCGTGGGAACTGTTACAACCTTGAAAGTTTGCTGCATATCGGAACAAGAAAATAATATTGACAACATTATGAGACTCCCATGCGTCTCATTCCTGGAATTGAGTTATACCTACCAGGGTAGATATCGGAGTGAAAACCTGTGCGCATATTACCGTTGCTACATCCGATTCAAGCCACGCCCCTGTGCCCAGGTGGTGTGGGGCATTGTCGTCAAGGAGTCTCTACCGCTGACCTGACCTTGGAAGCTGCTCACTCATGCTTTTGCACATGTCGAAGGAATGAACTACGCCATTCACTGCTATCCTTGATTGATCTTTGAAGATCTTGAAGCGGTATCGCGATACGAGCGCATGCTATGAGCCCTCCAAGGACTCTATTGAGGTGCGACGGGCAGGAAACCACAGCCATTGCCGGTGTAAAATTCCCGAATAACAATTGTTCAACCGACAAGTACATATCAGGTCAATGCTTGTCTTCTTGTGGAGTCACTTGGAGGCGCTATATGGAATGAGTTAGTAAGACATGAAGTTGCCACGAACGAAGTGAAAGGGCCAATTGAGATATGGATAATGCAGTCGGGGTTGTAATGAGAACCAGAATAGGGATTTTCAGTGACAATGCCGCCTATGGGAGATATTCTAGAGATCGTGTATACTGGTTATTCATGAGATGCGGTCGATATCCTTGGCTGGGGTGCCGGAAGGTTCGGCCAATGGCGTGTAATACTTGCCGAGGCTGCAGACCACATTGGGTAAGTGGGGTAGCCTGGTGCCGATCATCAACTTTCCATGTCTCTGGTGGCCAAGACAGTCAAAGGACTGCAGAGCTAGACTTTGAAGGCTAGGAATGTTCTAAAATAAGAGTTTCTTTGTGTACTTAGTATAGACAAGGCAACTTCATACTGCAAGCTTTTCTTCTTTTCCTTCCCCAGCCGCACCGTTGTCACACTTATTATCTTTTTTTTTTTTTTTTTTTTGTTTCATTACTCTTATGCAGCCTTTCGGCTATGAAGAGGCAGCTATCTAGCTACAGAACTAATACATACAGGGATTTAA